>OU696594.1:2197280-2394780 GCA_916048095.2 Sacculina carcini
AAAATGCGAAAATTGTGGTCAATGCTCTGCCATCAACTCCTCATAAACCAGAAATGGTACAGCCAAACAGATTATACCACTGTGTAGAGAATTTTCTGTTCTACAAGATAGGTTATAATTCATATCCAAAAATAGAACATAAAAGATGTAAACATGACAAAATTTCAATCTATATTCAAAATTATATTTATACTCCACGCGTCCGATTTTCTATACTTTTTTCTCTATGTATCAAAAACTAATTATCACACAACTAAATAAATAATACCATCATGCTGGGAATTTTGTTTGCTACAACAAGGTATAATTTTTAATTTTCCAAAGTGTATTAAAAAAAAGTTACGGCGGTGTGAAGTCAAAATGACAAAGTCAAAAATGCAAAATTAGCACTGGAAACCGTGAATGTTTTGGTAAATATTCCCCTATCTATTCCTCATAAACCAGCAATGGTACAGCTATAAAAATTATACTATTGTGTAGATAATTTTGTGTTCTACAAGAAAAGTTATAATTTATACCCACAAATGATACAAAAAATGTGTAAAATTGGCAAAATTGTCAAATACATCCAAAATTACACTTGATCACCGGGCGCCTAAATTAATTCATTTTTCTACCTATTTCTCAGGAACTATTTGTCACACATTAAAATAAATTATATCATCGTGCTGGAAATTGTATTTTTTAAAATGCGGTATAATTCTTAATTTTCCAAAGTGTATCTGAAGGAAGTGACGGCGGTGTAAAGTCAAAAGGACATATTGCCAATTTGACAGCTATTATGCGCACTTGCGATTACACAGGAATATACTACTGTGTAGAGAATTTTGTGTTCTACAAGAAAAAGTGTAATTTATACCCACAAATGATACAAAAAACGTGTAAAATTGGCAAAATTCTCAAATACATCCAAAATTACACTTGAACACCGGGTGACTACAATTTATTCATTTTTATACCCATTTCTCAGGAACTATTTGTCATACGTTAAAATTAATTATACCATCGTGCTAGAAATTTTGTTTCCTACAGTACGGTATAATTATTAATTTTCCAAAGTGTATCTGAAGGAAGTTACGCCGGTGTAAAGTCAAAATGTCATGTTGCCAATTTGACAGCTATTATGCGTACTTGCGATTACACATGAATATACACTGATTAAATTTCACTGAAGTCAAATCACAATTTACGCACTTGCGATTACACAGGAATATACTACTGTGTAGAGAATTTTGTGTTCTACAAGATAAGCTATAATTTATACCCACAAATGATACAAAAAACGTGTAAAATTGGCAAAATTCTCAAATACATCCAAAATTACACTTGAACACCGGGCGACTAAAATTAATTCATTTTTCTACTATTTCTCAGTAACTATTTGTTACACATAAAAATAAATTATACCATCGTTCTAGAAATCTTTTCTTCTACAATACGGTATAATTTGTAATTTTCCAAAGGGTATCTGAAGGAAGTTACGGCGGTGTAAAGTCAAAAGGACATATTGCCAATTTGACAGCTATTATGCGCACTTGCGATTACACAGGAATATACACCGATTAAATTTCACTGAAGCACAATCACAATTAAGAATGCATCATATTATCTCCAAGCATGGATGGTGTGGTTTTATTGCGTACAGTTTAATTAATGCTACACTCTACTGAATATAAAGGCTTTATTGTCCTCAATAACGTTCCGCACGACGGGCGGGTAAAATGCTATTGGGAACAAAGTAAACTACTGAATTTAACTGTGTAATTTAATTGGTTTAATTTCAAGTTGCATAAGCATAAGTTGCATAAGGATATGGGTTGCAATATCATGTAATGCCAACTTATGCTGTTTTAGCGGAAGCATTCACCTGGAATTATAGAGATGACAGAAGGTTGCATTGTTTTGATAGTGTTGTGGAAAAACATGTTTTCTAAATTGAAACATAAATTTCACATTTAGACTTTTAGATTAGCTATAACTTTCCTGTGGGTTTGTTTTTCTTTTTCAATTTGCACTAATTTTTTTATGAATTGAATATTAATTATATTTTATGAACTGTTCCGCACGACGGGCGAATTAAATGTATCTATAAAGAGTGGGTTTAAATGATAGCGAGGTATATGATATTTTGCTAGCAGTAAATATTCTAGCGATAAAAGTAGAATAGCTCTTAAGCAAATGATTTTGGAGAATGATGTGAACCTTTAAATATATTTTGCGATCTGATGATATATGTATTAGGAATAATACGTAGCAGAATATAGATTGCATAATATAATATCGGCTGTAATATCAAGGGCTGCTTTATCGATGTAATCCAAAAAATAACAACTGTATGAATATGATGCATTAGTGGAAGCATTAACCGGGAATAATGAGATAATATGATAATGGTGTAAAATTATATCGCATTATGCAACAAATGTGAATTTAGCTACCTTACAGTTTGGTCCCGATACTATATTGGCGGGTTGAGAGAAAAGTATTGGTGGGCCGCGTGTTTGGGACCCCTGGGGTAGATAATCTCAGTCTTCTGATTACAAATTATGATCGCATCAGTATATTTTGTGATCACAAACTAATAAGTTAAATCACCTCAGACTAGGCTGAGAGCGGTCAAGATTGAATGGTTGGGTTGGGTTGGGTAGGTTTGACTCAGGTTATATTGGGTTTTAATGATAGCGGAAAATATATAAATTTTAACAATAAATATTATAGCGGTAAAAGTGAAATAGTACTTGAGCAAATGATATTGGGGAATGATGTTAAGTAATAAATATAGTTTGGAAACAGTCTGATGAAAAGATTTCATCATCTTTCATTGTTTGTTTCGTGTTTGTGTTCTGAATTATACCACACGACGGGCAGATTTATATATCAGGCGGGTTGAGGGATAATATTTGTCAAAATAAGAACAAAAATATTCACATTTAGACTTTTCTATTGGTTAAGATATTTATAGGTTACATTTTTTGCTTTTCAATTTGTATTCATTATATTTTATGGATTTGATATGAATTTTATTGTATGAATTGTTCCGCACGACGGGTGGGTTTAAAAAAGTGTTTTTAGATCATTTTTTCAAATGGTTTATTTAGAAAAAAGTTTTTTTTTAAAAATAAAAATGTTCCGCGGGCAGCAACTATAGACAATAGAACGTTCAATTTACCCTGTAGAATTAATCCATACACAAAACCAATGGATTTGACTTCAAGATGCAGAACGGATCGTGTTCGAGTTCTGAATTATTCAGCACGACGGGCGGGTTTAAAAATGACTCAGGCGGA
Organism: Sacculina carcini; assembly: GCA_916048095.2. Lineage (NCBI taxonomy): Eukaryota > Metazoa > Arthropoda > Thecostraca > Sacculinidae > Sacculina > Sacculina carcini. The sequence continues at coordinate 2,200,568 of OU696594.1, forward strand.
CTGAGGGGAAATATTGTGTCGAAATAAAAATAATTAAACTTATAATTTTCAATTGATTAATATTTTTATGAGTGTACCCTATTTCATTTTTATTTTTCCATATTTTTTATGAATTGAATATGAATTTCATGTTATGAATTGCTCCGCACAACGGGCGGGTTTTAATGCTATATATATACATAAAGAAGAAATTATCTGTCTGTCTGTGTATGTATGCTTGAATATGAGGTGACATAATTGCGCTGGTTCATGGTTCGCTGGTTCAATGATCAGGGGCTTCAAACGCAAACGAAGCGATGGCTCATTTTTATGAAATAAAAATGTCCCGCGGGCAGCAATAAAACGTTCAATTTCACCGTGTAGAATGAATTCATATACAAAACTAATGGATTTGACTTCAAGAACCAGAACGGATGGTGTTCGAGTTCTGAATAATTCCGCACGTCGGCCGGGTTTAAATATGAGGCGGGCTGAGTGAAAATATTTTGTCAAAATGTAAATTAAAAATAATGAAATTTAGACTTTTTAATTGATTAAGGTTTTTATGAGTTTGCCTTATTTATTTTTAATTTGCAATATTTTTATGAATTCTTCCGCACAACGGGCGGGTTTTAATGCTAGTCTATATATATAAAAGAGATCCTCTGTGTGTGTGTGTGTGTGTGTGTGTGTGTGTGTGTGTGTGTGTGTGTGTGTGTCTGTGTGTCTGTCCAACCCTCCTTTGTCTATTTTCTATCAGCTATTATTTGGCCACTACTTAGCCTACCCGCTAACAATTTATACCATCACGCTGGAAATTTTCTTGTCTACACTTTAGGTTAAATTTTAAATTTCAAAAATGAAATCAAAAAAGTTATAGCCGCGAAAAGACAAAATGAACCCTGAAAAATGCGAAAATTTTGGTCAATTTTCTGAAGACCACTCCTCCTAAACCAGCAATGGTACAACTATACAAATTATACTACTGTGTAGAAATTTTTTTGTTCTACTCAACGAATTATAATTTATACCCATAAAGTAAATATAAAACATGAAAAATGGAAAAAAAAATCAATCTACATTCAAAATTGTATTTAAACTCCACGCGTCCGATTTTCTTTATTTTTTTCTCTATTTCTCAAAAACTAATAATCACACATCTATATAAATAATACCATCATGCTGGGAATTTTGTTTGCTACAACACGGTATAATTTTTAATTTTGCAAAGTGTATTGAAAAAAGTTACGGTGGTGTGAAGTGTAAATGACAAAAAAGCAAAAAGGCAAAATTAGCACAAAAAACGTGAATATTTTGGTCAATATTCCGCTATCTATTCCTCATAAACCAGCAATGGTACAGCTATAAAAATTATACTATTGTGTAGATAATTTTGTGTTCTACAAGAAAAGTTATAATTTATACCCACAAATGATACAAAAAACGTGTGCAATTGGAAAAATTCTCAAATACATCCAAAATTACACTTGAACACCAGTGATAAAAATTAATTCATTTTTCTACCATTTCTCAGGAACTATTTGTCACACATTACAATAAATTATACCATCGTGCTAGAAATTTTGTTTTCTACAATACGGTATAATGTTTAATTTTCCAAAGTGTATCTGAAGGAAGTTACGGGGGTGTAAAGTCAAAAGGACATATTGCCAATTTGACAGCTATTATGCGCACTTGCGATTACACAGGAATATACACCGATTAAATTTCACTGAAGCACAATCACAATTAAGAATGCATCATATTATCTCCAAGCATGGATGGTGTGGTTTTATTGCGTACAGTTTAATTAATGCTACACTCTACTGAATATAAAGGCTTTATTGTCCTCAATAACGTTCCGCACGACGGGCGGGTAAAATGCTATTGGGAACAAAGTAAACTACTGAATTTAACTGTGTAATTTAATTGGTTTAATTTCAAGTTGCATAAGCATAAGTTGCATAAGGATATGGGATGCAATATCATGTAATGCCAACTTATGCTGTTTTAGCGGAAGCATTAACCTGGAATTATAGAGATGACAGAAGGTTGCATTGTTTTGATAGTGTTGTGGAAAAACATGTTTTCTAAATTGAAACATAAATTTCACATTTAGACTTTTAGATTAGCTATAACTTTCCTGTGGGTTTGTTTTTCTTTTTCAATTTGCACTAATTTTTTTATGAATTGAATATTAATTATATTTTATGAACTGTTCCGCACGACGGGCGAATTAAATGTATCTATAAAGAGTGGGTTTAAATGATAGCGAGGTATATGATATTTTGCTAGCAGTAAATATTCTAGCGATAAAAGTAGAATAGCTCTTAAGCAAATGATTTTGGAGAATGATGTGAACCTTTAAATATATTTTGCGATCTGATGATATATGTATTAGGAATAATACGTAGCAGAATATAGATTGCATAATATAATATCGGCTGTAATATCAAGGGCTGCATTATCGATGTAATCCAAAAAATAACAACTGTATGAATATGATGCATTAGTGGAAGCATTAACCGGGAATAATGAGATAATATGATAATGGTGTAAAATTATATCGCATTATGCAACAAATGTGAATTTAGCTACCTTACAGTTTGGTCCCGATACTATATTGGCGGGTTGAGAGAAAAGTATTGGTGGGCCGCGTGTTTGGGACCCCTGGGGTAGATAATCTCAGTCTTCTGATTACAAATTATGATCGCATCAGTATATTTTGTGATCACAAACTAATAAGTTAAATCACCTCAGACTAGGCTGAGAGCGGTCAAGATTGAATGGTTGGGTTGGGTTGGGTAGGTTTGACTCAGGTTATATTGGGTTTTAATGATAGCGGAAAATATATAAATTTTAACAATAAATATTATAGCGGTAAAAGTGAAATAGTACTTGAGCAAATGATATTGGGGAATGATGTTAAGTAATAAATATAGTTTGGAAACAGTCTGATGAAAAGATTTCATCATCTTTCATTGTTTGTTTCGTGTTTGTGTTCTGAATTATACCACACGACGGGCAGATTTATATATCAGGCGGGTTGAGGGATAATATTTGTCAAAATAAGAACAAAAATATTCACATTTAGACTTTTCTATTGGTTAAGATATTTATAGGTTACATTTTTTGCTTTTCAATTTGTATTCATTATATTTTATGGATTTGATATGAATTTTATTGTATGAATTGTTCCGCACGACGGGTGGGTTTAAAAAAGTGTTTTTAGATCATTTTTTCAAATGGTTCATTTGGAAAAAAGTTTTTTTTTAAAAATAAAAATGTTCCGCGGGCAGCAACTATAGACAATAGAACGTTCAATTTACCCTGTAGAATTAATCCATACACAAAACCAATGACATGATAATGATAACCTATCTTGTAGAACAGAAAATTCTCTACACAGTGGTATAATCTGTTTGGCTGTACCATTTCTGGTTTATGAGGAGTAGATGGCAGAACATTGACCACAATTTTCGCATTTTTCAGGGTTCATTTTGTCTTTTCACCGCTATAACATTTTTTGATTTCATTTTTGAAATTTAAAATTTAATCTAAAGTGTAGACAAGAAAATTTCCAACGTGATGGTATAAATTGTTAGCGGGTAGGCTGAGTGGTGGCCGAATAATAGCTGATAGAAAATGGACCAAGGAGGGTCGAACACACACACAGACACACACACACACAGACACACAGAGGATCTCTTTTATATATATAGATATATATATATATATATATATCAACAACAACAACAACAACAATGTATTTGTATAGCGCTCACACAGAAACAAGCGCGAAAGAGACAACAATTAGAAACAACAGTACACGATATCAAGATGTGTGAAAAGAAGTAGAAAATTCACAGACAGGATTTAAAAAAAAAATAATAATGGAGATAAATAAAATGAAAATAAGTAAAAACATAAGTAATTGTAAATTAGAGTCATAGGGAAGCGTAAGGTGTAAGAGTGCGAGAAGTGGGATCAAAAGATTTAGCAAAAAGATATTTACGAAGTGAGGAGGAAAATCTACTAAAGGATGAAGAGGAAGTGATTGAGGAAGGAAGATCATTGTAGACCCGAGGCGCATAGAAAGAAAAGGATTTTGCGGACCAAGGTGACTCGTTGATAGCGCGAGGACAGGATAAAGGACGATGAACACGAGAATTAAAGTCATTAGAAGAAACTAGAAGATCAGAAAGATAGGACGGGAAGAGCTATTGTGCAGAATTTTATATATGAGACAACACAGCCGAAAATGAATCCTAGGAATGATGGGAAGCCAGTGGAATTGGAACAAGAATTGAGAGGTATGGCGGCAAGGTGTAGGATGGAGCACAAAACGACAGGATTGATTAATTATTTTTTTAAGGATTTTCAGGGATTTGTTGGTAAGAATGTAGTGGAGTGAGCTGCAATAATCAAGACGAGAAAGAACCAGAGACTGTATTAATTTAATAGAAGAAGGCTGGTCTAAACAGGATCGAATAGGGTATAGACTGCGTAAAATCAAACGACAGGTGCGCGAAATAGAGACAACATTGTTTGAAAAGGACAAGTTGGAATCGAAGATAGCACCTAAGTTTCGAACAGAGGAAGCTACAGCGATTGGGAGTAATGGAGGAGAAATGCGCGGAGGGTGAAGGATAAGAAATTCATACTTAGAAGTGTTGAGAATGAGGCGACGAGAGGTGGTCCAGGACGTAATATCAGAGAGAATATCATTGAGAAGAGTGGCATGAGAGAAAGGACAAGGAATTAGGAGTTGTATATCATCGGCATAAATATGGAAAGGAATGTTGTATTTACAAAGGACAGGACAGAGAGAAGACATGTAAAGGTTGAAAAGAGTAGGACCCAAGATAGAACCTTGAGGGACACCAGAAATAAGAGAAGCAGATTTTGAAACAGTTGAATTGAAGTTTACTGAAAAAGTGCGACCAGAGAGATAGGATTTGAGGAGAGACAATGCTGACGAGGATAGACCCAGAGAAGAAAGATCATTGATGAGAATGGCATGATTGACAAGATCGAAGGCTAGAGACATATCGAGAAGAACAAGGAGAACTGATTGACGATAGGAAAATTTAGATAAGATTTCATGAGTAACTGAAATAAGGACGGATTCCGTAGAGTGACAGGAGCGAAACCCAGATTGGAAAGGATGAAGGACCTGGGAAATAAGGGGAGACAACTGGGAAAAAATAGCTGATTCAAGGAGTTTTGAAGGAAAGCTGAGAAGAGATATAGGACGGTAATTAGCGCATTCAGACGGATTTAATGTAGGTTTTTTAAGGATAGGATGGACGATGGCATGTTTATCAGATAGGAATTGACCATTCCGAAATGATGAATTAATAAGATGTAATAGATAAGGAACAAGAGAAAATATTGAAGGGGAGATAGCTCTAAAATTAATAGGATCAGCCGGAGAGGAGGAAATTTTGAGGGAAGATATCATGGTAAGAATATCTAAAAGATGTATTTGCGAGAATGAAGTGAATTGTAGAGACACACGAGTATGTGTAACAGGGATATTGGAAGAGGGGAGTTTAGATTGAACAGTTAGGACTTTATTAGTGAAATGAGAAGATAATTGAGAGGCAGTTAGATTAGATAAAGAGGAGTTAGATCGAGAGCCAGTGAGAGAGTTTAGAGTTGTCCAGAGAGACTTAGGGGATCGGGAGAGCGAAGAGAGACGGGAGAAGTAATTTTGTTTCGCTGCAGACAAGGCCGAGATATAAGAAGAGCGGGAAACAGAGAAGGAAGACCAATCAGATGGATGAGATGTACGTTTCCAGATTCGTAGAAGTGAACGTTGATGTATTTTCAATAGACGAAGTTGAGAGTTAAAACAAGGAGGAGAAGAATTAGTTGTATTGCGCCGGATAAGTAAAGGAAACAAAGAGTCACTGATTTTAGATAAAGCAGAAGATAGGTGGGGATAGATGTCCGAAGGATTCAGGAAATAAAGCGTTTGCAGAGGTAATAAGGAATCAAGTAATAGGTAAAACTGCATCGGATCGAATTCTTTAAAGTTACGATAGGCAATCAAAGCAGGAGTATGAGGAGGCAGCGAGGCGAGACAAGGAAGAGTGGTAAGAAGAAGACTATGGTCAGACAAAGAAAGATCGGAAGGAAAGACAGTTACATTGGAGGGGGAATTGTCGGTAGTAAGGACAGGCGATGGGAAAAGGATAAGATCTAAGGAATGACCGGATATATGAGTAGGCGAGGAAACAGGAGAGAACAAACCATGAGAGTCTAAGATAGTTAGAGATTGAGAAGCAAGGACATTAGAGCTAGGCGAATCCACCCAAAAGTTGAAATCGCCTAGGATAATAAAGCGACTAGAGAAAGAGGATATGATGCAGTCGAGGAGAGTAGGAAATTCAGTGAAAAAAGAAGAGCAAGTGCCAGGATGATTATGGCGATAAATAATGGTGATACAGAACTTCGGAGAAGAAGGCGGTGAAAGTTGTAGAGCAAGGAATTCAAAGGATGAGAAAGAACAAAGAGACGGAAAAGATAAGACTGAAACATGTAGAGATTTAGAGAAAATGCAGCCCACTCCACCACCGGAAGACTTGGTATTTGACCTAGATTTGTGTAGGAAGGAGTAACCTGTGGGAATGTTAGAGGAGAAAGAAGGAATGTCGGAGTCAAAGAGCCAGGTTTCAACAAGACACAAAATTGCGAGAGAGTGGAGGGATAGGATATGGCAGAGATGAGTAGTTTTATTGCGACAGGAACGAATGTTAATAAATCCAATAGGAATATTAGACCAAAGAGAGGACCTAGACAAGGAAGAGCGATTAGAGGAATGCTTAGGAGAGGATGCTTGGGAGGCTAGTCAGGTGGAAGAAGGAGAGACGGACGGACCGGAGGACATAGTGCGGAGCCGGATAGAATTTCTTACAGCCAAGAAAGAAGGACAGGAAGAGCTGAAAGATGAATGGTTATGTGGACGCAAAGACGAAGCACAATTGTTGCACCATTCAGGTGCTGAGCGGTCACAGTCACCAGACCTATGAGGGCCTGCACAATGACCACATATCACCGGACGTGTGCAGTGTGTTTCTTTGTGGCCGAGACCAGCACAACGACCACAGTGAGCTACCCAGTAACGACCGTAAACTGGGCATGAACGCAGTTCGATGAAGAGACGGTCACCGGCATTTTTGATGACTGAACGCACAGCTGGTGAAACAGACAAAACAGCATGTGATATATTATTACGAGGAGTGGTGAAAAATAAAAATTTGATCTCCGAGTCAGGCACAGATGACAGACAGTAATTTTTTTGCTTTAGTGAAGAAACGAAAGAATCAGAAGAAAAGTTGGGAGGAATGTTAGCCATAGTAATCTTCGGGCGAAGCTGCGTGGCAGTCGGCAGTGAGACTTCAGCGTCCGGCATGGCCATGCGAACACGATCGGCAGCCTTTTTGGCTGTAGCGGCGGAATCGCAGCGCAGCACCAGTCCGCCATTGACAGCACGGCGCGAGGCAGTCACCGATATCGCGCAGAGCCGGAGCAACAGACGATGTCGAAATGGGCGAGCTAGTCTTCGACTTTAAAACCACAGCATGTGACTGTTTCGGTTGAGGAGACGGTCGTGGAGTGGTAGAGGAATCCCGTGGTGGCTGACGTAGTTCATTTAGAGTGCCCTCAATGGTCTGCAGGCGCTGGCCAAACGAAGAGAAATCTCCAGCCAACTGGATCGCGAACTTAGCTCGACCAAGACAGGGAGAACACACCCAATTGACCATTTTCAGTAGGTCCGTCCTGATACCAGTTAGAGAGGCACATTTGACGTGGGCCCGCGAATCACATATGTTGCATCCAACCCATTTGGAAGTCTCACCGGGAGATTTACAAATACAGCATTGACACATTGCGCAACGTGAGATTCAGGTGAGAAACAACCAAACAATTCCAAACAATTAAAAAACAAACTGAATACTCACCCAGCGACAAGAAGTATCAGGTAAGAAAGAACTATAGAATCATAAATTTGAGCAGCGCGCGAAAGCAACCATACACCACAACTGTCGCTGGGAGAGTGAATGAATATATGAAATATAAAAGAAATTATATGTCTGTCTGTGTGCGTGTATGCTTGAATATGAGGTGACCTAACTGCGCGGGCTCAATGGTATAGATCAGGGGCTTCAAACGTAAACGAAGCGATGGATCATGTTTATGAGATAATAATGTCCCGGGGGCATCAACTATAGACAATAGAACGTTTCATTTCACCGTGCAAAACGAGCTCATATACAAAACTAACGGATTTGACTTCAAGGTCCAGAGCGGATCGTGTTCGAGTTCTTAATTATTCCGCACGACGGGCAGGTTTGAATATGAGGCGGGTTGAGTCATAATATTTTGTCAAAATAACAATACAAAATAATGAAATTTAGACTTTTCAATTGATTCGGATTTCTATGGATTTACTATAATCTTTTTTAATTTGCAATATGTTTACTAATTAAATATGAATTTAATTTTATGGATTGTTCCGCACAACGGGCGGGTTCAAATGCTAGTATATATATATATATATATATATATATATATATATATATATATATATATATATATATATATATATAGATATATATAAAAATTTATATACATATATATATTTTCAAGCAAGCCTATAGTGTTTACGATATATATCCATACGGAGGAGTTAAGTCAGGAAGAATATTACGTTTTGGAGCCACCATTTAATTTATTCTATTACTGTTTATTGTTATAATAGATAATTTTTATAACGACGAAAACTGTATGTATTCACACTTACATGTTTAGGTGGATCTGTGAGAAACTCCTTAAAATGATCAATTGTTAACGTGTCTAATGTAGCACATGTCTGTGTTATCCCTCTTACTTTGACTACATAACTTTTCGTGATATCCGGTTTTTTCACACAATATATGTAGTTTTTAGTGAATAAGCAGACAATTGTACTGATGTAGGAACCGTCAGGGTAATCTTTTAATTCGCAAGTCCTATCACCTATACACCTCGTGGACTCCGTGGTGCAGTTGTTAGCACACCCGCCTCACAAGCGGGAGGTCCGTGGTTCGAAACCCGGCGGAGCAGAATTTCATTGGGCGAATTCTACAATCCCACAGCCCCTGTCAACCCAGCAGTAAATGGTACCAGATATCAGTCATGAGTTGTGCCATGCATTCTGGGGAGGTGGCCCTCTCTAATACGCCTTACGTCCTTGTGGCGCCATAGCGTGGAGAGGGTCGGTTCTGCGGTGGCAGCGAGCTGCACGGGGCACGCCTGTGTGTTCATAAGCTTCGGCTTCTTCCCGTGTAGCAGCTGCCACTTAGGCATTTAACCTTTAACCTTTTAACCTTCCTACTTCGAGATTTGGTTGACCAGGTTTATGCTTGAAAAATATCGAGTCAGTATCAACATATATCACTTGTTCATAATTGAGCTTTTCCAAATAACTGAACAGATACAAACGCGCTTGAGCTGTAACAAACGCTGCAATGATAATATTTGTCTGATTTGTCTATTTGTATAGCCTGATCGTTCACATACCTATATGTTACACGAACTAAACTATCCAGCAACGGGTCACAGCGTACAATTTCTATATTTTTATTCCTAAGTATATTCAACAGTTTATCCGGTGTTGTTATCAACTCGGTTGAGTCTTGAGCGATATTTTGTCCAAGCTTACCCCACTGCGAGTTCAGACACAATTTCGCTAACGCTCTCAACCCTGGATTTTTCTTTATTTCTGGTAACTGCATATTCTCGTGATCTTCTATCAGTCTCTTGTAGTCTTCTTTTTCTGTGTCATTTATATCATTTGTATATCCTTCAGATGCTACTTTTAACTCGAAAAATGTATTAATGTATCCATTAAACAGACCTGTTGATGTTGTACCGTCAGATCGCGATTTGTCCTTGAATGTCCAGACTTCATACAGTTCAAGCACTTTGTAGACCATTTCTCCAGCTTTGAACAGCTCAGGTGTCACCCAAGTCAATTTCAATGCCCTGCAGCAGCCGTAAGCAATGCCGTAAGCAGGGCGTGCAAAGCTGAAGCCGTTGCACGCCCTGCTTACGCACCGGGCAAAGCGTTCGAAGGCACATGTTAATGGTGTGCGGACACCAACAGAAATTTCGACGACGTCAATAAAGCCGACAACATCCGTCATGCTTTCGCACCAAATACCCAGGGCGCAACTTAGCCTTCACGTGGACGCATCCGTTAGTGTTATGATCGCAATAGTGTTATGATCTGGCATCCTTGCTATTGCTAGTGACTGGTTTCCCTCTGAGAGAAATGCGGCGATGTATTTTCCACTCGAAGTGTTTGTTATTTGCTAAGGGTTGTTTTCGGTATGTTTTCGTATAGTCTCGTTTATAATATGTAACTAAATACGTTTTGTGCTCAATGAACATTGCTGTTACAAGTTGAGCATCCGCTCTCTTATATTTTGTAAATTTGATGCGTTAATTGTTGTGTATGATGTATGATGCTTAATTATTATTATTATTAATTACAGGCAAATCCAGTAGCATGGGAAGAGTGCAAGCACTATTACCACCCTAAGGTGGCCCCATGTACCGGAAGCGCCCAAAAGATTAAGAGAGAAAGAGAGTTCGAAGAGAAATAAGTCTAGAAAGAGAGTTGGAAAGAAAATAATAAATAAATAACAATAAATAATAAACCATCATCCGATAACAATCCATAATGTCACTCCGCCCACGTTCCTCAATAAATAATAACAATCAACAATAAATATGTGATTCATTAAAAAACAGCCATCAATAAATAAGAATAAATATTAATAAATAAGTAATAAATAACAATCAAGAACAATACATATGATTAAAAAAAGAAACATCCAACAATAAATATAAATATGATTCAATAAGTAACAACAACACAAATAAATATGATTCAATAAACAATAACACCAATAAATATGATTCAATAAACAACAACAACAATAAATATGATTCAATAAACAGCAACAACAATAAATATGATTCAATAAACAACAACAACAATAAATATGACTCAATAAACAGCAACAACAATAAATATGATTCAATAAACAACAACAGCCAACACTGAGTAAAAGTATAATTTAATAAATAACAACAACCAATGATAAATAGTAATAAATAGAGAGTAAAATAGGAATAAATATAAATAAATAGAAAATAAATAACAATAAGCATGAATAAATAACAATAAATATGAATAAATATACAATTAATAAGACTCAACAGTCAATTCCGCTCTTTCAGTAGCATTTCATTTACTTTGGCCTTGAATTTCTTCAAATTGCTCTGCAAGAAAGCCTCCTCCTTCAACGTGTTCCAAGTAGACACAGTGGCCGGAAGAAAGCAACGTTGGAATTGTTTTGTACGACAACGAATTGGAGCCATGCACTGGGAATGCTGTTTGGATGTAAACCGTGTGCTTCTTGCTGCCACGAAATCATCAGGAATTGACTTGCTCATCGGATGATGGTCGTTGTGCTTGATCTTGTACAGCATGCACACACTGCTGACCTTTCGACGATGGCAAAGATCACCAAGAACCAAGTCACCACAGAGGAACTTGCAAGTTCTAACAACTCTGTTGATGAGATTGATGTGACAATCCGCAGCAGAAGACCACACGGGGGCGCAGTACTCCAGAATTGGCAAAATGAAACAGCGAAAACAACTTTTTGAGATTGTGCTGCTACCGAACATCCGATATGCCTTTCTTATAATTCCCAGTTTCCGCGATGCCGAACAAACTAGCTTCCGAATGTGACTCTCAAACGTGAGCTTTGAGTCTACATGTACTCCCAATATTTTGAGCTCATCACACACGTTGAGTTGGGCGTCATTTATGAGGATAGCTCCATGTGAAGGCTGAACGGTACGTGACCTAGAAACCAACAAGCATTTAGATTTCGAAGTGTTCAGCATCATATTCCACCTCTCACACCACTTCAGGACGCTGCTGAGATCGTCGTTGACCGTTTGACGCACCTGTGGTCTGTCCGAAGGAGATGAAATTACAGCCATCAAGGTGATATCATCAGCATATCCATATACAGGGTTGCGTGTGGTTGTGTACAGGTCAGCGGTGTAAATGTTGAACAAAATAGGACCCAACACACTTCCCTGCGGGACACCGGACGCAATGCTCTGCCAGCCACTGTATGCTCCATCGATGGCAACACGTTGTACGCGATTGGATAGAAATTGATGCAAAACACTTAGCAAACGGCCGCCGACTCCAATCTTTCTCAGTTTTTGCAACAAGCCCTGGTGGCTCACACGGTCAAATGCTGCCGAGAAATCCAACTGCACAATCCAGGCTTCACTGCCTTTGTCTAGCACTTGCTGGAGCTCATGCGTGATAGTAAGCAGAGCGTCAGTCGTGCTGAGTTTTTTGCGGTATGCAAATTGGTTTTCCGACAGCAGATTGTTGCTCTCCAGGTACTTGGACAGTCTGGAAGATATCAAGTGCTCGAATATTTTGGACAGAATCGGCGTAATTGATATTGGCCGGTAGTTTGCAACATCAGCTGAATTGGTTCCTTTTGGTATGGGCGTGATATTCGCAACCCGCCAACATGATGGAAACGAACCAGTCTTCATCAAGCGCCTGAAAAGAGCACTGAGCTTCGGAGCTAGAGTATCTGCCGTGTTCTTGAAAAATAGCGGAAACATATTCAGAGGGTCTGTTCCTCCGTGGGCATCAAGGTCTTTCATGAGATTCGCCACTTCTTTTGATCGGAAGGCAATGCCTTTGATTTTCGGGGCGAGGACAGATGAATCGTCAGACGGAATGGACCCTTGACATTGCTTGGTATTGAAGTAATCCATAAGCAACTCTGCCTTCTCTGTTGGGTTGATTTTGAGCTCACCGTTCGCTGAAAATAAAGGAGGGACAGACAGGTCATGTCCAAACACTGACGATTTCAACGTTGACCACCATTTGTGGGCGTCATTGGCAGATGTTAGCTTTTCAGCAAGTTTCTTTGAGTGACGTGTTTCCGCTTCTGAATACACATGCTCAGCATGCCGTCTGGCCTCAGTGTAGACATTCCATGAATCGGCTGAGCGTGATTGGAGCCACTTGTGGTAAGCCTCCTGCTTGGATTCACGAGCACTGCGACATTCGTTGGTGAACCAGGCTTTGTCATCAGAGCGAAAACGTAGTTTTTTAGTAGGCACTCTCCTTGAGATGACATCGGTAATGTATTTGTTCAATGCATCGATGGGGCATTCCTTCTGCTGCAGATTTGAAACTTTAATTGCTTTCAATTCATCATTCACCTTCACCCAGTCAACATTGTTCTTCATGTGCACAAGCCTTGAAATCGTGTAAGGAGAAACCTTCTGTCTCAATGTCAACTTCACGGACAGCGACGAGTGATCTGAACTTCCTATTGGAGCTTCCACGCTTACACTCACGATATCTGAGACGTCTGTCATAACCAAGTCCAAACAGTTTCCCGCTTGATGTGTGGGACCGGACACCATTTGGGAGCAGCCAGAAATGTTGCAGAAATCATATGCTGCTCTACCATGAGCGTCTGTAGGAGATGTCGACAAGAGCCACTCACGGTGATGGGCGTTCATGTCTCCCACAAATACAAATGCTGACTTGGCGTCCTTCTCCTGAATTGTTGACATGGCTGACAAGAGACATTCGTAGATAGAGTCGTTACTGTCTGGATTTCGGTAGGCTCCAAAGATGTAAAAATTCATCAAGGCGGTGTTGACACGCAGCAGCATAAATTCATGACAAGTGCAGTCGTGCGCTGTAATTCTCGTTGCTGAAAAGCCTTTGCGTACGTACACTGCCATGCCACGCCGCCTGTTTTTTGAGTCACGTTTGATTAGCAATGGCTTACTGAAACCTGGCATCAAGAGCTCCGATTGGTCCCGATAATCGGACACAAGCGTTTCGGCACAGATAACGATGTCCTTGGAGCGACTGGCTGCTGTCAAATCTCTGATGTTCTTATACAAGCCCCTGATGTTGGCGAAAAGTATATTTGAAAATCGTTTTTGTGGTCGAGCAGGACCGGGATTCATTTCAACATCGCCACACATCATCAGTAGAAACGACAAATCCACGGTGTGAGAAGGCACACACACAACGCAAAGCAGACATACAAATAAACACATAATGCACGACGCATGCGAACACAAAAACACAACACATAACACATGCATACGAAATTTCACAACAAAAAACAAGCATACAACACACACAATACAAAGCAAACATACACACAAATACACACACAAGAAAAACACTAGAAAACACATGTGAGAACAATTTATTGAGAGCTCATTGTTAAACACATATCGCAAGGCAAAATGTCCAATGGGCGACCACAAAAACAGAGTATGAGAGCAACACAGAATTAGTTGGCACCTCAGTGCGAGGAAAGAGCTGGGCGCTGACGGAAAACGGGAAAACCGGCCGTTAGCCGTCGGGGCGGGGCTACAATTTTCGGCCCGCCACATCAACAAAACACACATGAGACAGAAAATAATACATATATCCATGAACAACACTTATGTTTATAGACAAAGTTAAATTAAATAATATACAAACTGAACTGAAAAGTGACGAAAAAGAATGTGATGAGAGAATTCAGCAGGAAGATTGCAAAGCAACTATGGCTGCGAACCCTGATTCTCAATCACATTCAGAAACAAAATATAAAAATTCAAATATATAACCTGAAATAAAAAAAGATTAATTGACTTAAAAGTCTTAAACAGTCTTAAAAGTAAATGAATGAGCTCGCAAGAAGAAAATATCCGCCTTTAAAAAGGCAAATATTATCAATGAACAAAACGAGTAATGAAAAATCAAAATAACGCTAAATCAAATATAATAATAAAACAACTGAAATATAACTCAATGAACACTCAGCGTTAGCAGAAAGCAGGATCTGTCGTCGGTGAGCGTCAGCGAAGCGTAGACAGCCGGGCGCGAACGAGCGACGGAAAACACGTGCACACTCAGCGAGGGTTAGTCAGAGACTGAAAGAGACAATAAATGTATGATTTGATCGTTCACAGATACGTCGTGAATTTTGAGTTTAATAAAGCCTTTCGTTCAGGCTCGTTGAGTTTCATGACAATTTATTAAACTCAAAATAATCAACGCTGGTTCCATCATGGAAAATCCTTTGAAACCTTTGCGTTTCGAGGGCAATGACGAGACCACCGCGGAGCAGTGGACGCATTGGCATATAACGTTGAACAACTGTATCTCATCTCTCTCTGCGATGCATCCAGACACTCCTCTGAACAAACTCAGCATTCTCATCAATTATATTTCACCGAATGTGTACTCTCTCATCTCCGATTGTGTAACATATGAGGAAGCAATCAGCGTGTTGAAATCGACTTACGTCAAACCCAAAAACACGGTGTTTGCAAGGCATCTGCTGGCCACCAAAAAACAATCTACAGGAGAAAAAATTGATTCGTTTCTGCAATCTTTGAAAGGTCTTGCAAAGGATTGTCAGTTCGGCGCCGTGAATGCACTTGAACATTCGAACCAGGCAATTCGTGACGCATTTATATCTGGCCTGGCGTCGGACGAGATCCGTCAGCGACTGCTAGAAAAATCTGATCTGACATTGGAGTCGGCAGTGGCCACTGCACGCAGCCTAGAAATGGCTCAGATGAACGCCGCTGCTTATCGTCCTGCGTATGCAGCAGTTGCGGAGGTCACTCCTATAGAAGCGGCGTCTCCGGACTCAGATGCAGAATGTTCTGCTATGCGCAAAACGTCAACAACTTGCCAGTTCTGCGGGAAACCACCTCATCCGCGATGGAGGTGCCCTGCCAAAGATTCACTGTGCAGGAACTGCGGTAAAAAAGGGCATTTTGCCGTAGTGTGTAAATCATCTTCCTCGAGAAGTAACCCCGTGAGAACAAACGCTGCACTGAGTATCGCTGCTACGCGGCCATTCGATTCTCCTAAATATCCCATGCTTTCTGTGGAAATTGATCGCAGTCAATTCAAGGCTATGGTAGACAGTGGCAGCACGGATAACTTCATTCGACCAGAGATCGCAAAAAAGTTGCATCTGAGAATTCTCAAATCAAGCGAGACCGTGTATATGGCGTCGTCTCAACTGATGAGCCGTACTGGAGGGTACTGTCTAGTGGACATATCGGTCGAAGGAAACGTGTATCGCAACGTTCGCCTGACAATTATGCCTGATCTGTGTGTACCGATGATACTCGGCCAAACTTTCATGAGACTCCATCGCACGGTCGAGTTCAAATTCGGAGGAAATAATCCGACTTTGCAAGTATGTGGAGTGGCACAAATGAATATCGATCCACCTGCCCTGTTCTCCAATCTTACTGAAGACTGCCGACCCATCTGCAAAAGAAGCCGCTACTACTCTTCTTCTGATCGAGAATTCATCAAGAACGAAGTTCGAAAGCTGCTGAAGGATGGCATCATCAAAAAGTCGAACTCACCGTGGAGAGCCCAGATCGTGGTCACTCATAATGAACGACACAAAAAGCGAATGGTGATTGACTATTCATCCACAATCAATAAATTCACCGAACTGGACGCCTTTCCACTTCCGAAAATTTCCAACATCATTCATAGTCTCACACAATATAAGGTGTTTTCCAAAATGGATATGAAATCGGCGTACTACCAATGCCCTATTCGTGAAGGTGACAGGAAGTATACAGCATTCAAGGCTCTTGGAGAACTATTTGAGTTCACAAGACTTCCGTTTGGATTGACAAACTCTGTGGCGGTTTTTCAGCGCGTTTTGACCGACCTGATACGTAGAAACAACATAAAGGGTGCTCATCTGTATATCGACGACATTGTGATCGGTGCTGATAATGAAAAAGAGTTGAATCAGCGTGTGGAGGCATTCACGAAGGTTGCCAAAGGAATGGGCCTCCAGCTCAACCAAGATAAGTGCGAATTCAACGTCCGATGTCTCAAATACCTGGGTCATCAAATCGAGAATGGAACTGTAAGACCAGACCCGGAAAGACTTGAACCTCTCAAGAGTCTGCCATTTCCTCAGTGTAAAAAGTCCCTGAAACGCTGTCTGGGGCTTTTCTCGTACTACTCTGTCTGGATTCCAAATTTTTCATCGCAAATCAGCCCTCTTCTGAATACGTCATCATTTCCTTTGACGATTGAAGCCCGGCGGGCTTTTGAAAAACTGAAGGATGACATCTGTTCGGCCTCACTGTGCGCCATCAAGGATGACTCTCCTTTCAGAATCGAGACTGACGCCTCTGGCTCGGCTCTGGCTGCAACCCTCTCTCAAGAAGGAAGACCAGTTGCCTTCTTTTCTAGGACATTAAATCGCTCGGAACGTTCTCAGTCAACGATCGAACGTGAGGCAGCAGCGGTAATCGAATCCATCAGGAAATGGCAAGACCTGCTTACGGGACGAAAATTCACTATCGTCACGGACCAACAAGCCGTATCTTTCATTTTCAACAGCAAATGCCTCTCCAAGGTGAAAAATGATAAATTGATGCGTTGGAGGCTTGAACTTTCCAGTTACTGTTATGATATAGAATACCGTCCTGGAGAATTTAACGCACCTGCTGATGCTCTATCGAGAGCATGTTCTCTCACGCTGACGTCATCCTTATCGGATATTCACGTTGCGCTCTGCCATCCCGGTGTCGCCCGGTTGAATCATTTCGTGAAGGAGAAGAACCTCCCATTCTCAACTGACGACGTCAAGAAAGTATGTCGCGATTGTAGAACGTGCGCTGAGCTGAAGCCTAGGTTTCACAAATCTCCTCCTGGTACACTCATCCATGCTGGCCGTCCGATGCAACGTTTGGCCATCGATTTCGTCGGACCCAAACCATCAACAAATGGTAATCGCTATCTCCTAGTTATCGTCGACGAGTATTCTAGATTCCCGTTTGCGTTCGCCTGTGCAGACATGACTTCTCAAACGGTGATTACGTGTTTGACTAGTCTCTTCACCTTGGTAGGATGTCCTGAAACAATTCACAGCGATAGAGGTGCACAATTCGTGTCTTCTGATCTCAAGCATTTCCTGTATCACAACGGTGTAACTATGTCGCACTCCTCGCCGTATCATCCTATAGGAAACGGCCAATGTGAGAGAATGAACGGCTGCCTGTGGAGATCCATACGTCTGGCACTCAGGTCGCGACAGCTGAATGAAACACAATGGCAAGAAGTGCTGGATATTGCTCTGCACTCGGTGCGCTCGCTGCTATGTACTTCAACAAACACCACTCCGCACAATCGCTTCTTCAACTTTATGCGTCGTTCTGGAACCGGATATTCTATGCCCACCTGGTTGGCTGGAGGGCCTGCATTGCTCAGGAAGTTCGTCCGTAACAGCAAGTCTGACGCTCTTGTAGAGCCGGTGGAAATACTATCGTCTAGCCCGAAAGTCGCTAGAATCCGCCACTCTGACGGACGGGAATCTTCCGTGTCTACCGATGACCTCGCACCACTTCCGGCTTTCAGTGATAAGTCATATGATGAATCAA
Organism: Sacculina carcini; assembly: GCA_916048095.2. Taxonomy (NCBI): domain Eukaryota; kingdom Metazoa; phylum Arthropoda; class Thecostraca; family Sacculinidae; genus Sacculina; species Sacculina carcini. Next base: position 2,219,111 of record OU696594.1, read on the forward strand.
ATGCCACTTCGGCCGAAAACGCCAACGTTGACATCTCTCCTCGGACACTCAATCCAGAGTCCGTGGCTGGCGCTGAAGACTCTTCGAGAACAACTTGCGACCCAGATAGTGAAGGTGCCGTCAACCTCGGTACTTCTGAAGACTCACCCGCTGATGACGCCGACACGGAGACCGCGTTGAAGTTCTTACCGCCAAGATCTCGATCAGGACGACGTGTCGTCTTGAACAGGAAATACCAGCATTAATTGTTATTACATGGGGAGAGTGTTATGATCTGGCATCCTTGCTATTGCTAGTGACTGGTTTCCCTCTGAGAGAAATGCGGCGATGTATTTTCCACTCGAAGTGTTTGTTATTTGCTAAGGGTTGTTTTCGGTATGTTTTCGTATAGTCTCGTTTATAATATGTAACTAAATACGTTTTGTGCTCAATGAACATTGCTGTTACAAATTGAGCATCCGCTCTCTTATATTTTGTAAATTTGATGCGTTAATTGTTGTGTATGATGTATGATGCTTAAATGTATGATTTGATCGTTCACAGATATGTCGTGAATTTTGAGTTTAATAAAGCCTTTCGTTCAGGCTCGTTGAGTTTCATGACATATATATATATATATATATAGATATATATAAAAAATTATATACATATATATATTTTCAAGCAAGCCTATAGTGTTTACGATATATATCCATACGGAGGAGTTAAGTCAGGAAGAATATTACGTTTTGGAGCCACCATTTAATTTATTTTATTACTGTTTATTGTTATAATAGATAATTTTTATAACGACGAAAACTGTATGTATTCACACTTACATGTTTAGGTGGATCTGTGAGAAACTCCTTAAAATGATCAATTGTTAACGTGTCTAATGTAGCACATGTCTGTGTTATCCCTCTTACTTTGACTACATAACTTTTCGTGATATCCGGTTTTTTCACACAATATATGTAGTTTTTAGTGAATAAGCAGACAATTGTACTGATGTAGGAACCGTCAGGGTAATCTTTTAATTCGCAAGTCCTATCACCTAAATACCTTCCTACTTCGAGATTTGGTTGACCAGGTTTATGCTTGAAAAATATCGAGTCAGTATCAACATATATCACTTGTTCATATTTGAGCTTTTCCAAATAACTGTACAGATACAAACGCGCTTGAGCTGTAACAAACGCTGCAATGATAATATTTGTCTTATTTGTCTATTTGTATAGCCTGATCGTTCACATACCTATATGTTACACGAACTAAACTATCCAGCAACGGGTCACAGAGTACAATTTCTATATTTTTATTCCTAAGTATATTCAACAGTTTATCCGGTGTTGTTATCAACTCGGTTGAGTCTTGAGCGATATTTTGTCCAAGCTTACCCCACTGCGAGTTCAGACACAATTTCGCTAACGCTCTCAACCCTGGATTTTTCTTTATTTCTGGTAACTGCATATTCTCGTGATCTTCTATCAGTCTCTTATAGTCTTCTTTTTCTGTGTCATTTATATCATTTGTATATCCTTCAGATGCTACTTTTAACTCGAAAAATGTATTAATGTATCCATTAAACAGACCTGTTGATGTTGTACCGTCAGATCGCGATTTGTCCTTGAATGTCCAGACTTCATACAGTTCAAGCACTTTGTAGACCATTTCTCCAGCTTTGAACAGCTCAGGTGTCACCCAAGTCAATTTCAATGCCCTGCAGCAGCCGTAAGCAATGCCGTAAGCAGGGCGTGCAAAGCTGAAGCCGTTGCACGCCCTGCTTACGCACCGGGCAAAGCGTTCGAAGGCACATGTTAATGGTGTGCGGACACCAACAGAAATTTCGACGACGTCAATAAAGCCGACAACATCCGTCATGCTTTCGCACCAAATACCCAGGGCGCAACTTAGACTTCACGTGGACGCATCCGATTCCGGCGTCGGAGCCGTACTACAGCAGCACGTGCATGACGACTGGCAGCCCCTCGGCTACTTTTCAAAAAGTCTGTCAAAAACCGAGCAAAAATATAGCACCCTCGGCAGAGAACTTATGGGTGTTTATCTGGCCCTGCGTCACTTCACGCACACGATCGAAGGACGAAATGCAATCGTCTTTACCCACCATCGTCCGCTGGTACACGCATTGTCTTCCAACTCCGACAAGTACGCACCACGAGAGATGAGACATCTAGACTTCGTCAGCCAGTTCGTGTCTGACATTCGACACATTCCGGGTGCTGGGAACCAGGTGGCCGACGCATTATCGCGCACGACAGCAGCAATCATTTCGCCCGTCATCCGACGATTTTGCCTCACTGGCCGCGGCATAAGCCTAAGACCCGTCGCTTTCTTCGATTCTCCAGCTCCATACAGCTCCATAATGTGCAGTTTGGCAAGGACTCGCTCTTGTGCGATGTGTCCACTGGCACACCAATATGCCACCACCAATATTAAAGTTTAGTTTAATTGCACACCAGTACATAGAGGTGTTAAAAGATGTTATCACTATAGATGTCATGCGAATGACTTCTGCACAAATGTGTATTGATACGCACACTATCTGCCAACAATCTACGAGGATAAGTGCCAAATATGTCCCCTGATTTCGACAAGGATGTCAATCAGTCTTTGTTTCGATTCGGCCATGTTTGCCCCTGAAAAGCATGTTTTCATATGTTTGGTACAAACAAAACCCCACTTGGCGTCTCGCTGCCGTAGAATCGAATCTAATACAACCCAACCTAACCTAACCGAACCAAATGCATTTTGTTCAAGTTGACTAGGAAAATTTGTATAATGTAAATAAAAAAATATATAGTAAATCGGTTGCAAATCAGTTGATTGATTGATTACTGAGTTATTTTTGGGGTGCACCGGTCTCTAGGACCATATGGCACCTCCCAGTCTGTTGTTAGCTAAATTAAACTAAAACTATGCAAATGAACGTAATGGAGCGATGAAATAAATAAGCGTGAGGGTGAATGATATTAATATGAAAGTCAGAAGAATAAAAATCAATAAATAGTTTTAAAAGGCAAAAGCCGTAAAAATTCAAAAATGCGGCCCTCAATGACCGCCGACTGCTCATGTCCTAGAACATCGTCAATAGTTCGAACAGATCCGAGACAACGTTGACGCGCCTCTGAGAATGATGGACATTCCACCAGGATGTGTTGCACGGAGAGACGTGCATTACATGCGCTGCACGTGGGTTCAGGTTGTCCGAGTAGAAGATGGCGATGCGTGTCGTACGTGTGACCCACACGCAGACGACAGAGCGCCACCTCCTCGGACCTCTTCCGGCGATAAGAGCACATTCAATGTCCGATTTCGGGCTTCACTGCTTTTAGTTTGTTAGTACCACTCTGCTGGGAAAATGTGAAACTGCTTAGCTGATGTCGCTTGATCTGTCTTGCGTTATTTGATTTGGTTAAGCATTCAATATTGATCAAATAATACCGCACTGATCGACGTAGTCTGTGCAAATTAAGTGCTCCACTTACTATTTATATAAGGCATATTTATTTGCTTGAAGATGTGTAACAAGGTTGTATTACAGCGCAGCTTCATTATGTCTTCGTCGCTGTTTCCATGTAGTATTTTTGCACTGATGTCTTTTTGAGCACGCGCCTATGTGATTGTCAGCATGGTTGGTGTGTCAAAGCGTCTTTCGGTTGCAAATGTGGCAGCAAGCGTGAATCCAATTAAATTTGCATAAAGTATTTGCAAGAATTACCACCGAACAACAACAGCACAATGACAAGTAGAACTCTATATTGATATGCACGCGCAAAGGCCAACCATCCAATAAATGAGTATGCAACAGGGAAGAATATCGAGCACACCACGGCGATACGGAGAAAAAAACGTCGATAGTAGAGCGCTAATAAAATGGCAATAAGCAGAAGTGAGTGAGTGAGTGGGGCAGAAGATAAACGTGCTTTAATCAACTGGATACTTGAACAGTGGAAACTATTTCAATACGGGCTAGCAAGAACGGCAATGGCAAAGCAACAAACATCAACAATACCAACGGTGTACATAGCCAAGACATTGGTGAAAAACCGCGATTAAAATTCGTCCAGCGCACCGCAAATACCATAAATATTACACATTTGCACAGGGGAAAGCTAGTAATAAACTTGCTAGCACCTTGTGTGCTTGTGTGTGATACGGCGTTGCGTTGGGTGTTGCCTAGCGCACGTCCAGTGTGATACATTTGTGCACTAAAATTCATGTCTCTCAGTGTGCGTCTGTGTGAGTGAAGACACACGCAGTTGTACAGATGTGAGAATGAGAAAGATACCTGATAGATCCTGCCAGTAGTAACATGCTTGTGTTAAAGATTAAGCCATGCATGTATGAGAACATATCGAACTAAGGTGAAACCGCGAATGGCTCCATAAATCAGTCATAATTTGATGGCCGATACTGTGATACATGGATAACTGTGGTAATTCTAGAGCTAATACATACAACCGAGACCTCGTCCGGCTCTTCGGGGTCGGCGGGTCGCCACCAACCGAATGACGCTCGACCGCTCGCAAAGCCAGCTGATACACGCCTCCGGCACTAGGCTCAAGTCGCGGCCAATCAGCGCGCAGTAACGTGCGACGTCATAAACGTCAAACAATAACGTCCTCACGATGATATCGTCGACATAATGATCTGTCGCCTTTCGCACCTTCTCGTCCAATGACAGGACCTTTCGCAGAATCAGCGTCATTATTCTTGGTGCACATGACAGGCCGAAGCCCAGACGCGTCAACGCATAATGCATACCATTTTACCTCACGACCTGATACTTCCACAGATCTCGGCTCACGTGAATCTGCAGGTACGCCGACTTGAGATCAACTACCTTGATCTCCCCCTGCCATTGCCTCCACTCTCTGATCTTGTCAGCACACACTGACACACCGTCATCTCCTGTGTGACGCTCGACAAAGCCGTTCAGCTCACGGTAATCCATAACAGGACGAACTTTGTCTTTCGTCGGCTGTACGACGGCCAACAGCGGGATGATCCCCTTTACTGGGCCGTGCCATGTGATTAACCCGCCTTTCTCGATCCAGCTCCGGATCTCGGCATTGTACCTCTCGCTCACTCCGGTAGCTCTTGTACATCTGTACTCCGCCACGCTGTTCTGTAGCTGGTCCGGCTCTTTGTCAGACCACCGCCAGCTCACCGTCCATCGGCCCTCAGCGAATGACGCTACGAATTCCTTGTCGACAACTTCCAGCGGCTGCGGACTATCCGTGGAACCTGCCAACATAAACCTCACACACTTCGTCGATTTATTAGACACACTCTTACGCGCCGGTGCACGACAGCACCCCTCGGGGTAAGGTTTCCCCCACTCAACGGTGTATTTAGAGTCAACACCCCTTTTCACTGTCACGCCTCCCATATGGTCGATAACATCGTTGCCCAGGAGGCACTCCACCCCAAGGTTTTCTAATCCCTTGACTACGAGCCCGGGAACTCTAAAACAGTGTCCCTGCAGCCCTATTACTACGTCACAGGACTTCGTCTCATGAGAAGTCCTACCATCCGCTGTAATCAACGGTCGTCCCCGACGGGGAAGTGAACCCGCCACCACCCGTGCACTAACAATTGTGCACTCACTTACTGTGTCAACCAGACACCGGGAGCAACGACCGTTGAGAACAGCTTCAACGACCGGCATACGACGCGAAGTCAATACACCGGCCGTCCCTCGAATCGCCCGGCGGGCCCGACGCACCAAATGTGCTCCGCTGATGAGTCCACGCGCAGAGCAGGGACTCACCGTCGCCCCTTTACAGGGGCCCTTTACAGGAGCTCGTCCGAGCTCGCGAGCGGCGTGACGTCGACGTCGACGCCGGCTCCTCGCAATCACGAGCGAAATGCCCGTGCTTGCCACACCGGTAGCATTGCGCTCCCGGGCACTCGCGGACCAGATGGTCGCCGCCACATCGGTAGCAGCGGAGCGTCCGACGCGCAGAAGAGCGCGCAGAAGAGCGCTCCGGACGGCCCGCCCACCGAGACACAGAGCCGTCTCGCTCGTCCGACGCTTGAGGAACAGGAGAGCGGTCCCTCGAGCTGCTCGCTACTTGGGCGTAGCTGACTCCCTGCCTAGATGCAGCCACCACCCCAGATGGGCGGTTTCTAGCTGCAGCAGCCCTACGCGCACCAATTCTGGCGCGCACCGCCGACAGCACGCTGTCGAACTCGGAGGTATACGCCCCCTCTCTCGCCATAGCCCACTCATAGATTGAGTCGGGTAGGCCCTCATAAAACTTGACGCGGAACGCCAAGCTCTCGGGTGTTAACCCTACACGGCGACCTAGACGCTCTAGGTCGTCCACAAAGGCGTCCACTGACTCGCCAGATCGAAGCTGACGAGTCGAGAAACGCCTCCACGCCTCTTGGCGAGGCACGCCAAACTCGGCGACCAGCGTGGCTTTCACCACGGCCCACTGTGAGGCGTCGCCCACGAGCATGCGCCGGTAGAGCCGGCGCGCGCTCCCATCCAGCATATGGTCGACCATTTCGCAAGGGTCGACCTGCTGGACACGGCAAAGCCGCTCAAAGTCGGCTAGCCACTCAGTGACGTCAAGGGTGACGTCACCACCGAAACGCGGTAGAGCCCGCCCTATCCTGTCAATGATCGGCCCTCGGGCCTGCATTAAGATGTTGGCCAACTGGCCAACATCTACCACGGGTCCTGCGGCCCGCTGCTCGGGTCTCTGACCCTCCTGACCGAAGTCATCGGATTCGCTACCGGAACCCCCTTCGACAAACTCACGTTTGCCCCCGCCAACGGCCTCAGCCATAAAGCCGAAATAGCTTGTAAAACAAGCGGAGAAAACAACGGGGCAAAGCCCTCTCACCTTCGCGCAGGTAAACCGCGCACCACGACGAGAATTCGTCCACTCGAGCAGAAATATCTCTAACACACGGCAACGATGCGTATAACGCGCAGGCCACCCACCGAATGACGCTCGACCGCTCGCAAAGCCAGCTTCACACACGCCAGCTGATACACGCCTCCGGCACTAGGCTCAAGTCGCGGCCAATCAGCGCGCAGTAACGTGCGACGTCATACCTCGCACCACTCGGCTCAAGTGAACCGCTATGACGTCACACCGCACGCCACTCGACAACAACGCCACAATTATTAAGGCCCATCTCTGTAGTTTAGATATAACTATTAAGTCATTTGAGTATATGTGCTGTAAGGTTTAGGTAAGAATACTCTTCCTGTATGTATTGTCAACATTTACCGTCTTAATTATGTTTCTTCCTCAATTTTTCTTGATGAGTTTTCTTCTCTTATAGACACACTTCTCCCTATGTTCTCTTCTATAATAGTGATTTGTGGTGATTTCAACCTTTGGGTTGATGCGCCCATTTAAAGTCTTGTTATTCTACAGTTTTACAATTAATTGACTCGCCTGGTCTTTGTAATCATATCTGCTGCCCTACTCATATCCACGGTCACACACTTGATCCTGTGGGACTCGATTGGATACCAGTGTTGATCCACATGGTGTGGTGTCTTCGTGTGGTTTCAATGATTGAGGTTGATCTGAGGGGCGCAAAGTAAGCGACTGGTCGTGACAAATCTAGTCACTTAGCACTGGGCTCACAACCCAGATTGTCCACTCAATAAGGGACAGAGCGCTAAGGGTGAGTTTTTATGCAATTCCGTGCACAATGTCAGCACAGTAGACAGGCAGTCAGTTTGACTCAAAGGCCTAAAACTCGGAAACAACTGGCTCAGAAAACCGTCTCATGAGTGGCTCTGATTACGTGTACGGTGTGAAACTTCTCGGTGAGGACCTCCCGATCCGTGTGAACCTCGACCCCGGTGAACCACACATCACATCTCGTGTGTATAGGCGGTGTGGCGCCAGCGAAGAATCGCAACTGCACGTACTCAACGCAGGTCACTCAACGGTTAAGGCACAGATAAAGCGCCACAAATGGGTGTGTCACCAGATGGGCGACACGCTGTCGCGGAACGGTGCACATGTTCATTACGGACCTGCCGTTGACATCTGTGCCAATGACTCAGATCCGGGACGCGCCGCTCAAACCCAAGACATATCACACTACTGCCGAGAATGTCATCACCACCACAGCGACGCTAAGCTGGCCCGGGGCGTTCTCTGGGAGGTCTCCAATGACCTCCGAACACTGGGTCTGACAAGTGGCCGATCTGCGGCGATTGTCCGCGGACTTGCTCCTGGGTACCGTCATGTGTTGGTCGGTCTTTCACCGGGGACGGCACGCGCTAGTCGACGTCTACACAGATCACACACACTGCACAAATACTGGCAATAACCGACTGACGACTAGCCACCGTTCAACAACCAGGGCCGGATGCTCCGTCCTGAGACACAGGGCTGGCCGCGAGTGGTGTGCAATGTATGCGAGCGTGTGGGTAGTGTATGTTCTGGAAACCGGTTAGCTGGATAGGCATGATAACGTAAGGGATAAGATGGGGCGCTAGGTGAAGGAGGCTGTCACGTAGCCGCCCACCCGCTGTGAAGATTTCAAGATCACCCGCCTAATGGTGTATGATGGCCGAACTTAAACCGTATCCGCGGTGCGTTAGTGTGAGCCATTCACAAAGTCTGCTGTCTCCGCTGATGCACGAGGCATTTTGGGGTCCACTCTTCTCGCAGGAGAGTGTGGTTATGACCAATCACGGATCCCGAATCCGTCAAGATATAGCAAACTAAGCTGGTGAGAGCAGAGGTAGCTACCGCGTCCCAGCAATCGATCAACACTGACACTGCTCCCGGGACGGACGGCGCAATGGCTCGGGAATTGAAAAGCGCCCCACCGACTGTTCTCACACGCCTCTGCAATATTTTTATTTACCGAGCCAAACTCAATCGTAACCGAACCGAGCTCACTCTGAAATCGTAACCGAACCGAACCGACTTTGTAACCGAACTCAATCTGATCTTCCTGGATCTGACCAAAGCAGTCGTGTCACACTCGTCAATTATCAGGGCAATGGACAGATTCGGAGTTGGCTGCGGGCTGAAGAACATCATCACGGACATGTACCGCGGTGTCAAGCAGGGTTGCCCGCTGAGTCCTGTGATCTTCAATCTGGGATCGTACGGTCTTGTAACGACGACGCGCTCTCTAAATGTCTGCCCTATCAGCTGTCGACGGTTAGCTAGTGGCTGACCGTGGCTGTGAGGGGTAACGGGGAATTTGGGTTCGATTCCGGACAGGCAGCCTGAGAGACGGCTACCACATTTAAGGAAGGCAGCAGGCGCATAACTTACCCACTCCCAGCTCAGGGAGGTAGTGCCAATAAATACCTTACAGAGGTGCCGTTAATCGGTATCTCTCAAACGGAACGAGTACAATGAGTTCTTTAACGAGAATCAACTGGAGATCAAGCCTGATGCCAGCAGCCGCGGTAATTCCAGATCTAGTAGTATATATTATAGCTGTTGCGGTTAAAAAGCTCGTAGTTGCATCAGTGCCTGTCCACGTGTCCGGTATGCTCGGTGGGCTGCGTGTGTTTGCGCACGCGTAGCCGGCCGGGATAAACAGTATCGGCTGGCCGCATTTAAAATGTGCCGGATCCGTTGTCGGCGCCCGGCGATGTTGCCTTGAACAAATTTGAGTGCTCAAGGCAGGCTATCGACGCCTGAAAATATATTCATGGAATTGGAGAATATGTCCCTGACTCGATTTGTTATCGGTTTTGCGAGTCGAAGGGAAATGATTAATAAGGGCTGACCGAGACAGTTTTGCGGCGCGAGGGGTGAAATACTGTGACCATCGCAAGACAAACTACTGCGAAAGCATTTACCGAGAATGGTTTAATTAGTCAAGAATGAAATCTACGAACGATGAATCGAAGGCGATCAGATACCGCCATAGTTCTAACCGTAAACGATGTCTACCAGCAATCCGCAATGGTCACTTGATGAGCCGTGCGGGCAGCTCCTCCCGGGGAAAACAGAGTGATTGGACTTCGGGGGGTGTATAGTTGCAAACCATAAACTGGTGAACGGATGCTAAGGGTGAGTAATTACGCTATTTCGTGCACATTGTCAGCGCAGTATCTCTCCCTGATAGGCGAGATACTGTGGTGTGGTGTGAGATTTTCCTGCACCGCCGCGTCCGGTTCCAGGCTACCCTCGTGGTGTCTAAAAGCCTAACCAGTGCCCGGGTGACGCTAAGAGTCGCGGCTATACTGAACTGACGAACTATACTGAACTAAAACTGAAACTGACGTAAACGATTATGTGCTAGAGCCGATCGTGAACCTGCCTGCTGTGCGCTCATCATCGCCCAGTGTCTCCCTTGTGTATGTGATATGAGCCCGTCGACGCGGAAACCTAACAGCAGCGGTGACGGAGTCACAGCCGGCAGACCAACGGCGGATGTGATCGAATGCCCTCGGGTGTCCGACACATGTCCTCTCTGCACTGGAGTGTGTGAGACAACATCAGCTCATCGCACACCTCCAATGTAAATATGACATCGACAGAGACCATGTCTCCTGGCGTTGCCTTGGATGTGGCAAACGTGGCCCGCATTCTGAAGTGTGGTGAACCACTATCGTGCATGCCCGGCAAGCGCGGGGCAGGTGATCCCATGAGCGATGCGGTAGTCGCGGACGGCGCTGCTGGAGGCCCACAACAGCGTCCGTCAAATACCGATTATGACAACCTGGCGTCTCCGGGCCTGGAGGCGTCAAGGAAAAATGGATCTGACCAGGGAGATGCAGATTTGAGCCCTCCACTGCGTTCCACCCAAACACAATCAATGACGACTGACGGTCCAGGCTCAGAACCCCAGTCAACGCCTTTCAAGTGCCAAGGGTGCGAAAGGGTTTTCAATACCAAGGCAGGAATGAGGTTGCATTGCAAAAGAGCGCACCCAGCAATGTATGACGACTATCTGCCTGAACCATCGAATCGGAACGTTCAACGATGATATTCTCGCGGATTTAGCGAGTGCCAAATGACGTTTCTGGGTCGCGCCCTATGTGGCAAAGGTATTAACAAGTACATTGTGAGCATAACCAATCAGGCCAGGCAGGAAAAATTGACCAATCAGGCCAGTCGTCAGCAAATCCCGTGTGCACGCTACTTGCGATGGGTAACGGTGTTGATAGAAGGGAAGCGAGGTGCATTGCAGCTGCGGACAGGTTCCGTGGTGATGTCAACAGGGGCGATGACATGGACAAGTGCTACAGCAAAATGATAACGAACATGATTGGTATTAAAATCGCAAAGCGATGACGACGGTCAAAGGAACAACCCAAGGAACAAGCGGAGACACGGACGCTTAACCGCAACGGACGAAAGGGACTACGCTACCGTAAACACCAGCAGCTATACAAGCACAATCGAGGTGACCTCCTCAAGGAGCTGCGTGCGCCAAGCGGAACCGATATTGTTACCCTGCCTACCGTCAACGAGGCGCACATTGCCTTCAAAGATCGATTCGAGTCGGAATCGCCAAATGACGACAAACCATTCGCCGTGGTGAAAGGTACGAGAGCCATCGACCTCCGAGCAGTAACGGTTTCAGAGGTGCGAGTGTGTGTTGATGGGGCCAACAAACACTCAGCAGCAGGACCTGACGGAATACGCATGAGAGATGTGCACACGATGGGATGCACTGCCCTGTGCATCATCTTTAATATCGTAATGTCAAAACGCAGAATACCGTCACAGTGGAGCGTCCATCGCACAACGCTGATCCCAAAAGTGACTTGTCCTAGCGGAGTAGGTGACTTTCGCCCGATCACCATCGGACCGCTATTGCAGCGACTCTACGCTCGCATACTCACCATGCGTTTGCAGAAGGGTGTCAAGCTCGACTGTAGACAAAAGGCATGTATGCCGTTAGACGGCTGCAGCGAAAACCTGTTTGTCATTGGCGAGGCCTTGCGCGCAAGCTATGCCCTTAAAACCGAAATCAACCTGATCTTCCTGGATCTGCCCAAAGCATTGACGTCTCGCTGCCGTAGAATCGAATCTGTACAGAGGCGAATTTGCTTCATAGGCGTATCATTGTATTGTGTGCTTCTCTGTGCTTTCACTGTGCGTCATTGTTTGTGTTGTGTTGTTATGTGTTTATACCCGCGTGTTAGTTCATATGCGTGTATTCGCTTACGAGCATGCGCCGGTAGAGCCGGCGCGCGCTCCCATCCAGCATATGGTCGACCATTTCGCAATGGTCGACCTGCTGGACACGGCATAGCCGCTCAAAGTCGGCCAGTCACTCAGTGACGTCAAGGGTGACGTCACCACCGAAACGCGGTAGAGCCCGCCCTATCCTGTCAAGGATCGGCCCTCGGGCCTGCATTAAGATGTTGGCCAACTGGCCAACATCTACCACGGGTCCTGCGGCCCGCTGCTCGGGTCTCTGACCCTCCTGACCGAAGTCATCGGATTCGCTACCGGAACCCCCTTCGACAAACTCACGTTTGCCCCCGCCAACGGCCTCAGCCATAAAGCCGAAATAGCTTGTAAAACAAGCGGAGAAAACAACGGGGCAAAGCCCTCTCACCTTCGAGCAGGTAAACCGCGCACCACGACGAGAATTCGTCCACTCGAGCAGAAATATCTCTACGACACACGGCAACGATGCGTATAACGCGCAGGCCACCCACCGAATGACGCTCGACCGCTCGCAAAGCCAGCTTCACACACGCCAGCTGATACACGCCTCCGGCACTAGGCTCAAGTCGCGGCCAATCAGCGCGCAGTAACGTGCGACGTCATAAACGTCAAACAATAACGTCCTCACGATGATATCGTCGACATAATGATCTGTCGCCTTTCGCACCTTCTCGTCCAATGACAGGACCTTTCGCAGAATCAGCGTCATTATTCTTGGTGCACATGACAGGCCGAAGCCCAGCCGCGTCAACGCATAATGCACACCATTATACCTCACGACCTGATACTTCCACAGATCTCGGCTCACGTGAATCTGCAGGTACGCCGACTTGAGATCAACTACCTTGATCTCCCCCTGCCATTGCCTCCACTCTCTGATCTTGTCAGCACACACTGACACACCGTCATCTCCTGTGTGACGCTCGACAAAGCCGTTCAGCTCACGGTAATCCATAACAGGACGAACTTTGTCTTTCGTCGGCTGTACGACGGCCAACAGCGGGATGATCCCCTTTACTGGGCCGTGCCATGTGATTAACCCGCCTTTCTCGATCCAGCTCCGGATCTCGGCATTGTACCTCTCGCTCACTCCGGTAGCTCTTGTACATCTGTACTCCGCCACGCTGTTCTGTAGCTGGTCCGGCTCTTTGTCAGACCACCGCCAGCTCACCGTCCATCGGCCCTCAGCGAATGACGCTACGAATTCCTTGTCGACAACTTCCAGCGGCTGCGGACTATCCGTGGAACCTGCCAACATAAACCTCACACACTTCGTCGATTTATTAGACACACTCTTACGCGCCGGTGCACGACAGCACCCCTCGGGGTAAGGTTTCCCCCACTCAACGGTGTATTTAGAGTCAACACCCCTTTTCACTGTCACGCCTCCCATATGGTCGATAACATCGTTGCCCAGGAGGCACTCCACCCCAAGGTTTTCTAATCCCTTGACTACGAGCCCGGGAACTCTAAAACAGTGTCCCTGCAGCCCTATTACTACGTCACAGGACTTCGTCTCATGAGAAGTCCTACCATCCGCTGTAATCAACGGTCGTCCCCGACGGGGAAGTGAACCCGCCACCACCCGTGCACTAGCAATTGTGCACTCACTTCCTGTGTCAACCAGACACCGGGAGCAACGACCGTTGAGAACAGCTTCAACGACCGGCATACGACGCGAAGTCAATACACCGGCCGTCCCTCGAATCGCCCGGCGGGCCCGACGCACCAAATGTGCTCCGCTGATGAGTCCACGCGCAGAGCAGGGACTCACCGTCGCCCCTTTACAGGGGCCGCCGCTTAATTGCGGTCGACTTCCATGTCGGAGGACGCTGCGCCCCGTGCTGCGCCCTCCGCAAGAAAATGCGAGCTCGTCCGAGCTCGCGAGCGGCTTGACGTCGACGTCGACTCCTCGCAATCACGAGCGAAATGCCCGTGCTTGCCACACCGGTAGCATTGCGCTCCCGGGCACTCGCGGACCAGATGGTCGCCGCCACATCGGTAGCAGCGGAGCGTCCGGCGCGCAGAAGAGCGCGCAGAAGAGCGCTCCGGACGGCCCGCCCACCGAGACACAGAGCCGTCTCGCTCGTCCGACGCTTGAGGAACAGGAGAGCGGTCCCTCGAGCTGCTCGCTACTTGGGCGTAGCTGACTCGCTGCCTAGATGCAGCCACCACCCCAGATGGGCGGTTTCTAGCTGCAGCAGCCCTACGCGCACCAATTCTGGCGCGCACCGCCGACAGCACGCTGTCGAACTCGGAGGTATACGCCCCCTCTCTCGCCATAGCCCACTCATAGATTGAGTCGGGTAGGCCCTCATAAAACTTGACGCGGAACGCCAAGCTCTCGGGTGTTAACCCTACACGGCGACCAAGACGCTCTAGGTCGTCCACAAAGGCGTCCACTGACTCGCCAGATCGAAGCTGACGAGTCGAGAAACGCCTCCACGCCTCTTGGCGAGGCACGCCAAACTCGGCGACCAGCGTGGCTTTCACCACGGCCCACTGTGAGGCGTCGCCCACGAGCATGCGCCGGTAGAGCCGGCGCGCGCTCCCATCCGGCATATGGTCGACCATTTTGCAAGGGTCGACCTGCTGGACACGGCATAGCCGCTCAAAGTCGGCCAGCCACTCAGTGACGTCAAGGGTGACGTCACCACCGAAACGCGGTAGAGCCCGCCCTATCCTGTCAAGGATCGGCCCTCGGGCTTGCATTAAGATGTTGGCCAACTGGCCAACATCTACCACGGGTCCTGCGGCCCGCTGCTCGGGTCTCTGACCCTCCTGACCGAAGTCATCGGATTCGCTACCGGAACCCCCTTCGACAAACTCACGTTTGCCCCCGCCAACGGCCTCAGCCATAAAGCCGAAATAGCTTGTAAAACAAGCGGAGAAAACAACGGGGCAAAGCCCTCTCACCTTCGCGCAGGTAAACCGCGCACCACGACGAGAATTTGTCCACTCGAGCAGAAATATCTCTAACACACGGCAACGATGCAGATAACGCGCAGGCCACCCACCGAATGACGCTCGACCGCTCGCAAAGCCAGCTTCACACACGCCAGCTGATACACGCCTCCGGCACTAGGCTCAAGTCGCGGCCAATCAGCGCGCAGTAACGTGCGACGTCATACCTCGCACCACTCGGCTCAAGTGAACCGCTATGACGTCACACCGCACGCCACTCGACAACAACGCCACAATTATTAAGGCCCATCTATGTAGTTTAGATATAACTATTAAGTCATTTGAGTATATGTGCTGTAAGGTTTAGGTAAGAATACTCTTCCTGTATGTATTGTCAACATTTACCGTCTTAATTATGTTTCTTCCTCAATTTTCTTCTAATTATTTGATTATTTGCTCGTTGCTATTGATCGTTTGCTAATCAAACGTGACTCAAAAAACAGGCGGCGTGGCATGGCAGTGTACGTACGCATAGGCTTTTCAGCAACGAGAATTACAGCTCACGACTGCACTTGTCATGAATTTATGCTGCTGCGTGTCAACACCGCCTTGATGAATTTTTACATCTTTGGAGCCTACCGAAATCCAGACAGTAACGACTCTATCTACGAATGTCTCTTGTCAGCCATGTCAACAATTCAGGAGAAGGACACCAAGTCAGCATTTGTATTTGTGGGAGACATGAACGCCCATCACCGTGAGTGGCTCTTGTCGACATCTTCTACAGACGCTCATGGTAGAGCAGCATATGATTTCTGCAACATTTCTGGCTGCTCCCAAATGGTGTCCGGTCCCACACATCAAGCGGGAAACTGTTTGGACTTGGTTATGACAGACGTCTCAGATATCGTGAGTGTAAACGTGGAAGCTCCAATAGGAAGTTCAGATCACTCGTCGCTGTCCGTGAAGTTGACATTGAGACAGAAGGTTTCTCCTTACACGATTTCAAGGCTCGTGCACATGAAGAACAATGTTGACTGGGTGAAGGTGAATGATGAATTGAAAGCAATTAAAGTTTCAAATCTGCAGCAGAAGGAATGCCCCATCGATGCATTGAACAAATACATTACCGATGTCATCTCAAGGAGAGTGCCTACTAAAAACTACGTTTTCGCTCTGATGACAAAGCCTGGTTCACCAACGAATGTCGCAGCGCACGTGAATCCAAGCAGGAGGCTTACCACAAGTGGCTCCAATCACGCTCAGCCGATTCATGGAATGTCTACACTGAGGTCAGACGGCATGCTGAGCATGTGTATTCAGAAGCGGAAACACGTCACTCAAAGAAACTTGCTGAAAAGCTAACATCTGCCAATGACGCCCACAAATGGTGGTCAACGTTGAAATCGTCAGTGTTTGGACATGACCTGACCTGTCATGACATGACCTGTCTGTCCCTCCTTTATTTTCAGCGAACGGTGAGCTCAAAATCAACCCAACAGAGAAGGCAGAGTTGCTTATGGATTACTTCAATACCAAGCAATGTCAAGGGTCCATTCCGTCTGACGATTCATCTGTCCTCGCCCCGAAAATCAAAGGCATTGCCTACCGATCAAAAGAAGTGGCGAATCTCATGAAAGACCTTGATGCCCACGGAGGAACAGACCCTCTGAATATGTTTCCGCTATTTTTCAAGAACACGGCAGATACTCTAGCTCCGAAGCTCAGTGCTCTTTTCAGGCGCTTGATGAAGACTGGTTCGTTTCCATCATGTTGGCGGGTTGCGAATATCACGCCCATACCAAAAGGAACCAATTCAGCTGATGTTGCAAACTACCGGCCAATATCAATTACGCCGATTCTGTCCAAAATATTCGAGCACTTGATATCTTCCAGACTGTACAAGTACCTGGAGAGCAACAATCTGCTGTCGGAAAACCAATTTGCATACCGCAAAAAACTCAGCACGACTGACGCTCTGCTTACTATCACGCATGAGCTCCAGCAAGTGCTAGACAAAGGCAGTGAAGCCTGGATTGTGCAGTTGGATTTCTCGGCAGCATTTGACCGTGTGAGCCACCAGGGCTTGTTGCAAAAACTGAGAAAGATTGGAGTCGGCGGCCGTTTGCTAAGTGTTTTGCATCAATTTCTATCCAATCGCGTACAACGTGTTGCCATCGATGGAGCATACAGTGGCTGGCAGAGCATTGCGTCCGGTGTCCCGCAGGGAAGTGTGTTGGGTCCTATTTTGTTCAACATTTACACCGCTGACCTGTACACAACCACACGCAACCCTGTATATGGATATGCTGATGATATCACCTTGATGGCTGTAATTTAATCTCCTTCGGACAGACCACAGGTGCGTCAAACGGTCAACGACGATCTCAGCAGCGTCCTGAAGTGGTGTGAGAGGTGGAATATGATGCTGAACACTTCGAAATCTAAATGCTTGTTGGTTTCTAGGTCACGTACCGTTCAGCCTTCACTTGGAGCTATCCTCATAAATGACGCCCAACTCAACGTGTGTGATGAGCTCAAAATATTGGGAGTACATGTAGACTCAAAGCTCACGTTTGAGAGTCACATTCGGAAGCTAGTTTGTTCGGCATCGCGGAAACTGGGAATTATAAGAAAGGCATATCGGATGTTCGGTAGCAGCACAATCTCAAAAAGTTGTTTTCGCTGTTTCATTTTGCCAATTCTGGAGTACTGCGCCCCCGTGTGGTCTTCTGCTGCGGATTCTCACCTCAATCTCATCAACAGAGTTGTTAGAACTTGCAAGTTCCTCTGTGGTGACTTGTTTCTTGGTGATCTTTGCCATCGTCGAAAGGTCAGCAGCGTGTGCATGCTGTACAAGATCAAGCACAACGACCATCATCCCATGAGCAAGTCAATTCCTGATGATTTCGTGGCAGCAAGAAGCACACGGTTTACATCCAAACAGCATTCCCAGTGCATGGCTCCAATTCGTTGTCGTACAAAACAATTCCAACGTTGCTTTCTTCCGGCCACTGTGTCTTCTTGGAACACGTTGAAGGAGGAGGCTTTCTCGCAGAACAATTTGAACAAATTCAAGGCCAAAGTAAATGAAATGCTACTGAAAGAGCGGAATTGACTGTTGAGTCTTATTAATTGTATATTTATTCATATTTATTGTTATTTATCCATGCTTATTGTTATTTATTTTCTATTTATTTATATTTATTCCTATTTTACTCTCTATTTATTACTATTTATTATTGGTTGTTGTTATTTATTAAATTATACTTTTACTCAGTGTTGGCTGTTGTTGTTTATTGAATCATATTTATTGTTGTTGCTGTTTATTGAGTCATATTTATTGTTGTTGTTGTTTATTGAATCATATTTATTGCTGTTGCTGTTTATTGAATCATATTTATTGTTGTTGTTGTTTCTTGAATCATATTTATTGTTGTTGCTGTTTATTGAATCATATTTATTGTTGTTGTTTATTGAATCATATTTATTGGTGTTATTGTTTATTGAATCATATTTATTTGTGTTGTTGTTACTTATTGAATCATATTTATATTTATTGTTGGATGTTTCTTTTTTGAATCATATGTATTGTTCTTGATTGTTATTTATTACTTATTTATTAATATTTATTCTTATTTATTGATGGTTGTTTTTTAATGAATCACATATTTATTGTTGATTGTTATTATTTATTGAGGAACGTGGGCGGAGTGACATTATGGATTGTTATCGGATGATGGTTTATTATTTATTGTTATTTATTTATTATTTTCTTTCCAACTCTCTTTCTAGACTTTTTTCTCTTCGAACTCTCTTTCTCTCTGAATCTTTTGGGCGCTTCCGGTACATGGGGCCACCTTAGGGTGGTAATAGTGCTTGCACTCTTCCCATGCTACTGGATTTGCCCGTAATTAATAATAATAATAATAATAATTTTTCTTGATGAGTTTTCTTCTCTTATAGACACACTTCTCCCTATGTTCTCTTCTAGAATAGTGATTTGTGGTGATTTCAACCTTTGGGTTGATGCGCCCATTTCAAGTCTTGTTATTCTACAGTTTTACAATTAATTGACTCGCCTGGTCTTTGTAATCATATCTGCTGCCCTACTCATATCCACGGTCACACACTTGATCCTGTGGGACTCGATTGGATACCAGTGTTGATCCACATGGTGTGGTGTCTTCGTGTGGTTTCAATGATTGAGGTTGATCTGAGGGGCGCAAAGTAAGCGACTGGTCGTGACAAATCTAGTCACTTAACACTGGGCTCACAACCCAGATTGTCCACTCAATAAGGGACAGAGCGCTAAGGGTGAGTTTTTATGCAATTCCGTGCACAATGTCAGCACAGTAGACAGGCAGTCAGTTTGACTCAAAGGCCTAAAACTCGGAAACAACTGGCTCAGAAAACCGTCTCATGAGTGGCTCTGATTACGTGTACGGTGTGAAACTTCTCGGTGAGGACCTCCCGATCCGTGTGAACCTCGACCCCGGTGAACCACACATCACATCTCGTGTGTATAGGCGGTGTGGCGCCAGCGAAGAATCGCAACTGCACGTACTCAACGCAGGTCACTCAACGGTTAAGGCACAGATAAAGCGCCACAAATGGGTGTGTCACCAGATGGGCGACACGCTGTCGCGGAACGGTGCACATGTTCATTACGGACCTGCCGTTGACATCTGCGTCAATGACTCAGATCCGGGACGCGCCGCTCAAGCCCAACAAGTGGCCGATCTGCGGCGATTGTCCGCGGACTTGCTCCTGGGTACCGTCATGTGTTGGTCGGTCTTTCACCGGGGACGGCACGCGCTAGTCGACGTCTACACAGATCACACACACTGCACAAATACTGGCAATAACCGACTGACGACTAGCCACCGTTCGACAACCAGGGCCGGATGCTCCGTCCTGAGACACAGGGCTGGCCGCGAGTGGTGTGCAATGTATGCGAGCGTGTGGGTAGTGTATGTACTGGAAACCGGTTAGCTGGATAGGCATGATAACGTAAGGGATAAGATGGGGCGCTAGGTGAAGGAGGCTGTCACGTAGCCGCCCACCCGCTGTGAAGATTTCAAGATCACCCGCCTAATGGTGTATGATGGCCGAACTTAAACCGTATCCGCGGTGCGTTAGTGTGAGCCATTCACAAAGTCTGCTGTCTCCGCTGATGCACGAGGCATTTTGGGGTCCACTCTTCTCGCAGGAGAGTGTGGTTATGACCAATCACGGATCCCGAATCCGTCAAGATATAGCAAACTAAGTTGGTGAGAGCAGAGGTAGGCGGAGTGCTCGAAGCGCGTCCTCAAAAAGATGAACTTGACTGTACGCACCTCAGTACGGAGCTGACTGAGGCTGCCGCACGACACGCCAACCGCGTTCTTTCACGCGTCGGCAGCTGATGGCGGTCTGGGAGTATTGTCTTGTGTGCCTTGCCACCTCTGCTCCCTTGTGGCTACGCGACCGCCTGACGGTACTGAGGCGTTCGTCCCACCCCTTCGCCGCATCGTGGCATCGGGGTACTCTGTACAATGGTGTAGCGGGCCGCTCGTCTGGGCCTCTACAATGTCCAGACGAAGCAGAAGCTTCGAGAGAGTGGCGCAGCAGGCTGTACGGCTCGGTCGACGGACCGGTGCTAGCCTCGCACTACATGGGGACCATTGTGTTGGGCTGGGTGCGCAAGGGTCGCTTCCTCTGTGGAGAGGCCTATGTGCGCGCGGTCCACGTGCTGAGCAACCTGCTTCCCACTGGTAGCAGATTCAAGCGTGCTGGTCGGCCGGTTCATTCGGCCTGCGAGACCGGGTGCGGGCGGCTCGAGACGCTGGGGCACATAAGTCAGGTCTGTCCGAGGACGCATGGTCCGCGTCTCGGCCGGCATGAAAAAGCCGTCAATTTCCTAGCGGGGCGCTTGTCGATGATGATGGTCGGGCGGCAACGCTCGGTCGTCGTTATCCGTTGAATCACAATAACAGTACATGGATCGTACGGTCTTGTAACGACGACGCGCTCTCTAAATGTCTGCCTTATCAGCTGTCGACGGTTAGCTAGTGGCTGACCGTGGCTGTGAGGGGTAACGGGGAATTTGGGTTCGATTCCGGACAGGCAGCCTGAGAGACGGCTACCACATTTAAGGAAGGCAGCAGGCGCATAACTTACCCACTCCCAGCTCAGGGAGGTAGTGCCAATAAATACCTTACAGAGGTGCCGTTAATCGGTATCTCTCAAACGGAACGAGTACAATGAGTTCTTTAACGAGAATCAACTGGAGATCAAGCCTGATGCCAGCAGCCGCGGTAATTCCAGATCTAGTAGTATATATTATAGCTGTTGCGGTTAAAAAGCTCGTAGTTGCATCAGTGCCTGTCCACGTGTCCGGTATGCTCGGTGGGCTGCGTGTGTTTGCGCACGCGTAGCCGGCCGGGATAAACAGTATCGGCTGGCCGCATTTAAAATGTGCCGGATCCGTTGTCGGCGCCCGGCGATGTTGCCTTGAACAAATTTGAGTGCTCAAGGCAGGCTATCGACGCCTGAAAATATATTCATGGAATTGGAGAATATGTCCCTGACTCGATTTGTTATCGGTTTTGCGAGTCGAAGGGAAATGATTAATAGGGGCTGACCGACAGTTTTGCGGCGCGAGGGGTGAAATACTGTGACCATCGCAAGACAAACTACTGCGAAAGCATTTACCGAGAATGGTTTAATTAGTCAAGAATGAAATCTACGAACGATGAATCGAAGGCGATCAGATACCGCCATAGTTCTAACCGTAAACGATGTCTACCAGCAATCCGCAATGGTCACTTGATGAGCCGTGCGGGCAGCTCCTCCCGGGGAAAACAGAGTGATTGGACTTCGGGGGGTGTATAGTTGCAAACCATAAACTGGTGAACGGATGCTAAGGGTGAGTAATTACGCTATTTCGTGCACATTGTCAGCGCAGTATCTCTCCCTGATAGGCGAGATACTGTGGTGTGGTGTGAGATTTTCCTGCACCGCCGCGTCCGGTTCCAGGCTACCCTCGTGGTGTCTAAAAGCCTAACCAGTGCCCGGGTGACGCTAAGAGTCGCGGCTATACTGAACTGACGAACTATACTGAACTAAAACTGAAACTGACGTAAACGATTATGTGCTAGAGCCGATCGTGAACCTGCCTGCTGTGCGCTCATCATCGCCCAGTGTCTCCCTTGTGTATGTGATATGAGCCCGTCGACGCGGAAACCTAACAGCAGCGGTGACGGAGTCACAGCCGGCAGACCAACGGCGGATGTGATCGAATGCCCTCGGGTGTCCGACACATGTCCTCTCTGCACTGGAGTGTGTGAGACAACATCAGCTCATCGCACACCTCCAATGTAAATATGACATCGACAGAGACCATGTCTCCTGGCGTTGCCTTGGATGTGGCAAACGTGGCCCGCATTCTGAAGTGTGGTGAACCACTATCGTGCATGCCCGGCAAGCGCGGGGCAGGTGATCCCATGAGCGATGCGGTAGTCGCGGACGGCGCTGCTGGAGGCCCACAACAGCGTCCGTCAAATACCGATTATGACAACCTGGCGTCTCCGGGCCTGGAGGCGTCAAGGAAAAATGGATCTGACCAGGGAGATGCAGATTTGAGCCCTCCACTGCGTTCCACCCAAACACAATCAATGACGACTGACGGTCCAGGCTCAGAACCCCAGTCAACGCCTTTCAAGTGCCAAGGGTGCGAAAGGGTTTTCAATACCAAGGCAGGAATGAGGTTGCATTGCAAAAGAGCGCACCCAGCAATGTATGACGACTATCTGCCTGAACCATCGAATCGGAACGTTCAACGATGATATTCTCGCGGATTTAGCGAGTGCCAAATGACGTTTCTGGGTCGCGCCCTATGTGGCAAAGGTATTAACAAGTACATTGTGAGCATAACCAATCAGGCCAGGCAGGAAAAATTGACCAATCAGGCCAGTCGTCAGCAAATCCCGTGTGCACGCTACTTGCGATGGGTAACGGTGTTGATAGAAGGGAAGCGAGGTGCATTGCAGCTGCGGACAGGTTCCGTGGTGATGTCAACAGGGGCGATGACATGGACAAGTGCTACAGCAAAATGATAACGAACATGATTGGTATTAAAATCGCAAAGCGATGACGACGGTCAAAGGAACAACCCAAGGAACAAGCGGAGACACGGACGCTTAACCGCAACGGACGAAAGGGACTACGCTACCGTAAACACCAGCAGCTATACAAGCACAATCGAGGTGACCTCCTCAAGGAGCTGCGTGCGCCAAGCGGAACCGATATTGTTACCCTGCCTACCGTCAACGAGGCGCACATTGCCTTCAAAGATCGATTCGAGTCGGAATCGCCAAATGACGACAAACCATTCGCCGTGGTGAAAGGTACGAGAGCCATCGACCTCCGAGCAGTAACGGTTTCAGAGGTGCGAGTGTGTGTTGATGGGGCCAACAAACACTCAGCAGCAGGACCTGACGGAATACGCATGAGAGATGTGCACACGATGGGATGCACTGCCCTGTGCATCATCTTTAATGTCGTAATGTCAAAACGCAGAATACCGTCACAGTGGAGCGTCCATCGCACAACGCTGATCCCAAAAGTGACTTGTCCTAGCGGAGTAGGTGACTTTCGCCCGATCACCATCGGACCGCTATTGCAGCGACTCTACGCTCGCATACTCACCATGCGTTTGCAGAAGGGTGTCAAGCTCGACTGTAGACAAAAGGCATGTATGCCGTTAGACGGCTGCAGCGAAAACCTGTTTGTCATTGGCGAGGCCTTGCGCGCAAGCTATGCCCTTAAAACCGAAATCAACCTGATCTTCCTGGATCTGCCCAAAGCATTGACGTCTCGCTGCCGTAGAATCGAATCTGTACAGAGGCGAATTTGCTTCATAGGCGTATCATTGTATTGTGTGCTTCTCTGTGCTTTCACTGTGCGTCATTGTTTGTGCTGTGTTGTTATGTGTTTATACCCGCGTGTTAGTTCATATGCGTGTATTCGCTTAGCTGTGCGTGCATGTGCGTGCATGTCTGTGTGTTGTGTGTCCGTCTGCGTGCTTGTCTGTGTGTCGTGTATGAGTGTGCGCGTTGTGCGCGTTCACGTCAGCGTGTATGTGTCTGTGTGTGTATGTGTTTGTAAGTCGTTGGATTACGAAATACAATCAGTGAGTGTAATTGGTATTGTGTGCGTTACGCATCTTGTGGTTATACGAACACCACAAATTGGTGACCCTGACTCGTTTGAAGCTCATTGTGAGATATTTGTGTTTCATATTGTTCTATTTTCATACTTAGCAATGGAATGTACGCCTCAAACACCGAATGAAGCCAGTTGATTGATTGATTATTGGGTTTTTTGGGGTGCACCGGCCTCTAGGACCATATGGCACCCCCCAGTCTGTTGTTAGCCAAATTAAACAAAACTATGCAAATGAACGTAATGGAGCGATGAAATAAATAAGCGTGAGGGTGAATGAAGCCAGTGTGAATCGAGTTGCCATTAAGGCACCTCAATTCATGGAGGCTGCAGTGGATGGCTGGTTCATGATTATCGAAGCTCAGTTCCATGGTACAACGTTACGCCGCGAGAAGAGACTCAGGTGGGCACTATTCCCTCGAGGTGTATTTTCAGATACGAGTGGCGTGTTCAGGGACGCTCATGGCTGCGATGACCAAGCCTGCCGGACTTCAACTGTCCGCGCTGCTCCCCCTCCTGACGGCTCAATTTTTGTCACATGCAAAATGGCCGTTAATGACTTCGCTTTGTATTGTTCGCAATGCAAATATACGTGCATGTGAGATGCACCCGGATGCCGAAGTATATGGCCATACATGGCTATTTCACCACCAGGGATTCCTTCACTTGTGAAAGTTGCACTCTCGCTCGTGACTGCAACACTGCAGAAATGCAAGAGTGGCTGGACAGCCTTGTCGGCATTACAACCGCCGACAAAATAACCATGGTGGACATGGTCCAATCCTCTTCGCGGCGAAGATGAAAAATGCAGAAAAATGCGGCGATGTATTTTCCACTCGAAGTGTTTGTTATTTGCTAAGGGTTGTTTTCGGTATGTTTTCGTATAGTCTCGTTTATAATATGTAACTAAATACGTTTTGTGCTCAATGAACATTGCTGTTACAAGTTGAGCATCCGCTCTCTTATATTTTGTAAATTTGATGCGTTAATTGTTGTGTATGATGTATGATGCTTAAATGTATGATTTGATCGTTCACAGATACGTCGTGAATTTTGAGTTTAATAAAGCCTTTCGTTCAGGCTCGTTGAGTTTCATGACAATTTATTAAACTCAAAATAATCAACGCTGGTTCCATCATGGAAAATCCTTTGAAACCTTTGCGTTTCGAGGGCAATGACGAGACCACCGCGGAGCAGTGGACGCATTGGCATATAACGTTGAACAACTGTATCTCATCTCTCTCTGCGATGCATCCAGACACTCCTCTGAACAAACTCAGCATTCTCATCAATTATATTTCACCGAATGTGTACTCTCTCATCTCCGATTGTGTAACATATGAGGAAGCAATCAGCGTGTTGAAATCGACTTACGTCAAACCCAAAAACACGGTGTTTGCAAGGCATCTGCTGGCCACCAAAAAACAATCTACAGGAGAAAAAATTGATTCGTTTCTGCAATCTTTGAAAGGTCTTGCAAAGGATTGTCAGTTCGGCGCCGTGAATGCACTTGAACATTCGAACCAGGCAATTCGTGACGCATTTATATCTGGCCTGGCGTCGGACGAGATCCGTCAGCGACTGCTAGAAAAATCTGATCTGACATTGGAGTCGGCAGTGGCCACTGCACGCAGCCTAGAAATGGCTCAGATGAACGCCGCTGCTTATCGTCCTGCGTATGCAGCAGTTGCGGAGGTCACTCCTATAGAAGCGGCGTCTCCGGACTCAGATGCAGAATGTTCTGCTATGCGCAAAACGTCAACAACTTGCCAGTTCTGCGGGAAACCACCTCATCCGCGATGGAGGTGCCCTGCCAAAGATTCACTGTGCAGGAACTGCGGTAAAAAAGGGCATTTTGCCGTAGTGTGTAAATCATCTTCCTCGAGAAGTAACCCCGTGAGAACAAACGCTGCACTGAGTATCGCTGCTACGCGGCCATTCGATTCTCCTAAATATCCCATGCTTTCTGTGGAAATTGATCGCAGTCAATTCAAGGCTATGGTAGACAGTGGCAGCACGGATAACTTCATTCGACCAGAGATCGCAAAAAAGTTGCATCTGAGAATTCTCAAATCAAGCGAGACCGTGTATATGGCGTCGTCTCAACTGATGAGCCGTACTGGAGGGTACTGTCTAGTGGACATATCGGTCGAAGGAAACGTGTATCGCAACGTTCGCCTGACAATTATGCCTGATCTGTGTGTACCGATGATACTCGGCCAAACTTTCATGAGACTCCATCGCACGGTCGAGTTCAAATTCGGAGGAAATAATCCGACTTTGCAAGTATGTGGAGTGGCACAAATGAATATCGATCCACCTGCCCTGTTCTCCAATCTTACTGAAGACTGCCGACCCATCTGCAAAAGAAGCCGCTACTACTCTTCTTCTGATCGAGAATTCATCAAGAACGAAGTTCGAAAGCTGCTGAAGGATGGCATCATCAAAAAGTCGAACTCACCGTGGAGAGCCCAGATCGTGGTCACTCATAATGAACGACACAAAAAGCGAATGGTGATTGACTATTCATCCACAATCAATAAATTCACCGAACTGGACGCCTTTCCACTTCCGAAAATTTCCAACATCATTCATAGTCTCACACAATATAAGGTGTTTTCCAAAATGGATATGAAATCGGCGTACTACCAATGCCCTATTCGTGAAGGTGACAGGAAGTATACAGCATTCAAGGCTCTTGGAGAACTATTTGAGTTCACAAGACTTCCGTTTGGATTGACAAACTCTGTGGCGGTTTTTCAGCGCGTTTTGACCGACCTGATACGTAGAAACAACATAAAGGGTGCTCATCTGTATATCGACGACATTGTGATCGGTGCTGATAATGAAAAAGAGTTGAATCAGCGTGTGGAGGCATTCACGAAGGTTGCCAAAGGAATGGGCCTCCAGCTCAACCAAGATAAGTGCGAATTCAACGTCCGATGTCTCAAATACCTGGGTCATCAAATCGAGAATGGAACTGTAAGACCAGACCCGGAAAGACTTGAACCTCTCAAGAGTCTGCCATTTCCTCAGTGTAAAAAGTCCCTGAAACGCTGTCTGGGGCTTTTCTCGTACTACTCTGTCTGGATTCCAAATTTTTCATCGCAAATCAGCCCTCTTCTGAATACGTCATCATTTCCTTTGACGATTGAAGCCCGGCGGGCTTTTGAAAAACTGAAGGATGACATCTGTTCGGCCTCACTGTGCGCCATCAAGGATGACTCTCCTTTCAGAATCGAGACTGACGCCTCTGGCTCGGCTCTGGCTGCAACCCTCTCTCAAGAAGGAAGACCAGTTGCCTTCTTTTCTAGGACATTAAATCGCTCGGAACGTTCTCAGTCAACGATCGAACGTGAGGCAGCAGCGGTAATCGAATCCATCAGGAAATGGCAAGACCTGCTTACGGGACGAAAATTCACTATCGTCACGGACCAACAAGCCGTATCTTTCATTTTCAACAGCAAATGCCTCTCCAAGGTGAAAAATGATAAATTGATGCGTTGGAGGCTTGAACTTTCCAGTTACTGTTATGATATAGAATACCGTCCTGGAGAATTTAACGCACCTGCTGATGCTCTATCGAGAGCATGTTCTCTCACGCTGACGTCATCCTTATCGGATATTCACGTTGCGCTCTGCCATCCCGGTGTCGCCCGGTTGAATCATTTCGTGAAGGAGAAGAACCTCCCATTCTCAACTGACGACGTCAAGAAAGTATGTCGCGATTGTAGAACGTGCGCTGAGCTGAAGCCTAGGTTTCACAAATCTCCTCCTGGTACACTCATCCATGCTGGCCGTCCGATGCAACGTTTGGCCATCGATTTCGTCGGACCCAAACCATCAACAAATGGTAATCGCTATCTCCTAGTTATCGTCGACGAATATTCTAGATTCCCGTTTGCGTTCGCCTGTGCAGACATGACTTCTCAAACGGTGATTACGTGTTTGACTAGTCTCTTCACCTTGGTAGGATGTCCTGAAACAATTCACAGCGATAGAGGTGCACAATTCGTGTCTTCTGATCTCAAGCATTTCCTGTATCACAACGGTGTAACTATGTCGCACTCCTCGCCGTATCATCCTATAGGAAACGGCCAATGTGAGAGAATGAACGGCTGCCTGTGGAGATCCATACGTCTGGCACTCAGGTCGCGACAGCTGAATGAAACACAATGGCAAGAAGTGCTGGATATTGCTCTGCACTCGGTGCGCTCGCTGCTATGTACTTCAACAAACACCACTCCGCACAATCGCTTCTTCAACTTTATGCGTCGTTCTGGAACCGGATATTCTATGCCCACCTGGTTGGCTGGAGGGCCTGCATTGCTCAGGAAGTTCGTCCGTAACAGCAAGTCTGACGCTCTTGTAGAGCCGGTGGAAATACTATCGTCTAGCCCGAAAGTCGCTAGAATCCGCCACTCTGACGGACGGGAATCTTCCGTGTCTACCGATGACCTCGCACCACTTCCGGCTTTCAGTGATAAGTCATATGATGAATCAAATGCCACTTCGGCCGAAAACGCCAACGTTGACATCTCTCCTCGGACACTCAATCCAGAGTCCGTGGCTGGCGCTGAAGACTCTTCGAGAACAACTTGCGACCCAGATAGTGAAGGTGCCGTCAACCTCGGTACTTCTGAAGACTCACCCGCTGATGACGCCGACACGGAGACCGCGTTGAAGTTCTTACCGCCAAGATCTCGATCAGGACGACGTGTCGTCTTGAACAGGAAATACCAGCATTAATTGTTATTACATGGGGAGAGTGTTATGATCTGGCATCCTTGCTATTGCTAGTGACTGGTTTCCCTCTGAGAGAAATGCGGCGATGTATTTTCCACTCGAAGTGTTTGTTATTTGCTAAGGGTTGTTTTCGGTATGTTTTCGTATAGTCTCGTTTATAATATGTAACTAAATACGTTTTGTGCTCAATGAACATTGCTGTTACAAATTGAGCATCCGCTCTCTTATATTTTGTAAATTTGATGCGTTAATTGTTGTGTATGATGTATGATGCTTAAATGTATGATTTGATCGTTCACAGATATGTCGTGAATTTTGAGTTTAATAAAGCCTTTCGTTCAGGCTCGTTGAGTTTCATGACATATATATATATATATATAGATATATATAAAAAATTATATACATATATATATTTTCAAGCAAGCCTATAGTGTTTACGATATATATCCATACGGAGGAGTTAAGTCAGGAAGAATATTACGTTTTGGAGCCACCATTTAATTTATTTTATTACTGTTTATTGTTATAATAGATAATTTTTATAACGACGAAAACTGTATGTATTCACACTTACATGTTTAGGTGGATCTGTGAGAAACTCCTTAAAATGATCAATTGTTAACGTGTCTAATGTAGCACATGTCTGTGTTATCCCTCTTACTTTGACTACATAACTTTTCGTGATATCCGGTTTTTTCACACAATATATGTAGTTTTTAGTGAATAAGCAGACAATTGTACTGATGTAGGAACCGTCAGGGTAATCTTTTAATTCGCAAGTCCTATCACCTAAATACCTTCCTACTTCGAGATTTGGTTGACCAGGTTTATGCTTGAAAAATATCGAGTCAGTATCAACATATATCACTTGTTCATATTTGAGCTTTTCCAAATAACTGTACAGATACAAACGCGCTTGAGCTGTAACAAACGCTGCAATGATAATATTTGTCTTATTTGTCTATTTGTATAGCCTGATCGTTCACATACCTATATGTTACACGAACTAAACTATCCAGCAACGGGTCACAGAGTACAATTTCTATATTTTTATTCCTAAGTATATTCAACAGTTTATCCGGTGTTGTTATCAACTCGGTTGAGTCTTGAGCGATATTTTGTCCAAGCTTACCCCACTGCGAGTTCAGACACAATTTCGCTAACGCTCTCAACCCTGGATTTTTCTTTATTTCTGGTAACTGCATATTCTCGTGATCTTCTATCAGTCTCTTATAGTCTTCTTTTTCTGTGTCATTTATATCATTTGTATATCCTTCAGATGCTACTTTTAACTCGAAAAATGTATTAATGTATCCATTAAACAGACCTGTTGATGTTGTACCGTCAGATCGCGATTTGTCCTTGAATGTCCAGACTTCATACAGTTCAAGCACTTTGTAGACCATTTCTCCAGCTTTGAACAGCTCAGGTGTCACCCAAGTCAATTTCAATGCCCTGCAGCAGCCGTAAGCAATGCCGTAAGCAGGGCGTGCAAAGCTGAAGCCGTTGCACGCCCTGCTTACGCACCGGGCAAAGCGTTCGAAGGCACATGTTAATGGTGTGCGGACACCAACAGAAATTTCGACGACGTCAATAAAGCCGACAACATCCGTCATGCTTTCGCACCAAATACCCAGGGCGCAACTTAGACTTCACGTGGACGCATCCGATTCCGGCGTCGGAGCCGTACTACAGCAGCACGTGCATGACGACTGGCAGCCCCTCGGCTACTTTTCAAAAAGTCTGTCAAAAACCGAGCAAAAATATAGCACCCTCGGCAGAGAACTTATGGGTGTTTATCTGGCCCTGCGTCACTTCACGCACACGATCGAAGGACGAAATGCAATCGTCTTTACCCACCATCGTCCGCTGGTACACGCATTGTCTTCCAACTCCGACAAGTACGCACCACGAGAGATGAGACATCTAGACTTCGTCAGCCAGTTCGTGTCTGACATTCGACACATTCCGGGTGCTGGGAACCAGGTGGCCGACGCTTTATCGCGCACGACAGCAGCAATCATTTCGCCCGTCATCCGACGATTTTGCCTCACTGGCCGCGGCATAAGCCTAAGACCCGTCGCTTTCTTCGATTCTCCAGCTCCATACAGCTCCATAATGTGCAGTTTGGCAAGGACTCGCTCTTGTGCGATGTGTCCACTGGCACACCAATATGCCACCACCAATATTAAAGTTTAGTTTAATTGCACACCAGTACATAGAGGTGTTAAAAGATGTTATCACTATAGATGTCATGCGAATGACTTCTGCACAAATGTGTATTGATACGCACACTATCTGCCAACAATCTACGAGGATAAGTGCCAAATATGTCCCCTGATTTCGACAAGGATGTCAATCAGTCTTTGTTTCGATTCGGCCATGTTTGCCCCTGAAAAGCATGTTTTCATATGTTTGGTACAAACAAAACCCCACTTGGCGTCTCGCTGCCGTAGAATCGAATCTAATACAACCCAACCTAACCTAACCGAACCAAATGCATTTTGTTCAAGTTGACTAGGAAAATTTGTATAATGTAAATAAAAAAATATATAGTAAATCGGTTGCAAATCAGTTGATTGATTGATTACTGAGTTATTTTTGGGGTGCACCGGTCTCTAGGACCATATGGCACCTCCCAGTCTGTTGTTAGCTAAATTAAACTAAAACTATGCAAATGAACGTAATGGAGCGATGAAATAAATAAGCGTGAGGGTGAATGATATTAATATGAAAGTCAGAAGAATAAAAATCAATAAATAGTTTTAAAAGGCAAAAGCCGTAAAAATTCAAAAATGCGGCCCTCAATGACCGCCGACTGCTCATGTCCTAGAACATCGTCAATAGTTCGAACAGATCCGAGACAACGTTGACGCGCCTCTGAGAATGATGGACATTCCACCAGGATGTGTTGCACGGAGAGACGTGCATTACATGCGCTGCACGTGGGTTCAGGTTGTCCGAGTAGAAGATGGCGATGCGTGTCGTACGTGTGACCCACACGCAGACGACAGAGCGCCACCTCCTCGGACCTCTTCCGGCGATAAGAGCACATTCAATGTCCGATTTCGGGCTTCACTGCTTTTAGTTTGTTAGTACCACTCTGCTGGGAAAATGTGAAACTGCTTAGCTGATGTCGCTTGATCTGTCTTGCGTTATTTGATTTGGTTAAGCATTCAATATTGATCAAATAATACCGCACTGATCGACGTAGTCTGTGCAAATTAAGTGCTCCACTTACTATTTATATAAGGCATATTTATTTGCTTGAAGATGTGTAACAAGGTTGTATTACAGCGCAGCTTCATTATGTCTTCGTCGCTGTTTCCATGTAGTATTTTTGCACTGATGTCTTTTTGAGCACGCGCCTATGTGATTGTCAGCATGGTTGGTGTGTCAAAGCGTCTTTCGGTTGCAAATGTGGCAGCAAGCGTGAATCCAATTAAATTTGCATAAAGTATTTGCAAGAATTACCACCGAACAACAACAGCACAATGACAAGTAGAACTCTATATTGATATGCACGCGCAAAGGCCAACCATCCAATAAATGAGTATGCAACAGGGAAGAATATCGAGCACACCACGGCGATACGGAGAAAAAAACGTCGATAGTAGAGCGCTAATAAAATGGCAATAAGCAGAAGTGAGTGAGTGGGGCAGAAGATAAACGTGCTTTAATCAACTGGATACTTGAACAGTGGAAACTATTTCAATACGGGCTAGCAAGAACGGCAATGGCAAAGCAACAAACATCAACAATACCAACGGTGTACATAGCCAAGACATTGGTGAAAAACCGCGATTAAAATTCGTCCAGCGCACCGCAAATACCATAAATATTACACATTTGCACAGGGGAAAGCTAGTAATAAACTTGCTAGCACCTTGTGTGCTTGTGTGTGATACGGCGTTGCGTTGGGTGTTGCCTAGCGCACGTCCAGTGTGATACATTTGTGCACTAAAATTCATGTCTCTCAGTGTGCGTCTGTGTGAGTGAAGACACACGCAGTTGTACAGATGTGAGAATGAGAAAGATACCTGATAGATCCTGCCAGTAGTAACATGCTTGTGTTAAAGATTAAGCCATGCATGTATGAGAACATATCGAACTAAGGTGAAACCGCGAATGGCTCCATAAATCAGTCATAATTTGATGGCCGATACTGTGATACATGGATAACTGTGGTAATTCTAGAGCTAATACATACAACCGAGACCTCGTCCGGCTCTTCGGGGTCGGCGGGTCGCCACCAACCGAATGACGCTCGACCGCTCGCAAAGCCAGCTGATACACGCCTCCGGCACTAGGCTCAAGTCGCGGCCAATCAGCGCGCAGTAACGTGCGACGTCATAAACGTCAAACAATAACGTCCTCACGATGATATCGTCGACATAATGATCTGTCGCCTTTCGCACCTTCTCGTCCAATGACAGGACCTTTCGCAGAATCAGCGTCATTATTCTTGGTGCACATGACAGGCCGAAGCCCAGACGCGTCAACGCATAATGCATACCATTTTACCTCACGACCTGATACTTCCACAGATCTCGGCTCACGTGAATCTGCAGGTACGCCGACTTGAGATCAACTACCTTGATCTCCCCCTGCCATTGCCTCCACTCTCTGATCTTGTCAGCACACACTGACACACCGTCATCTCCTGTGTGACGCTCGACAAAGCCGTTCAGCTCACGGTAATCCATAACAGGACGAACTTTGTCTTTCGTCGGCTGTACGACGGCCAACAGCGGGATGATCCCCTTTACTGGGCCGTGCCATGTGATTAACCCGCCT
This sequence comes from Sacculina carcini, assembly GCA_916048095.2. Lineage (NCBI taxonomy): Eukaryota > Metazoa > Arthropoda > Thecostraca > Sacculinidae > Sacculina > Sacculina carcini. The sequence continues at coordinate 2,252,905 of OU696594.1, forward strand.
TTCTCGATCCAGCTCCGGATCTCGGCATTGTACCTCTCGCTCACTCCGGTAGCTCTTGTACATCTGTACTCCGCCACGCTGTTCTGTAGCTGGTCCGGCTCTTTGTCAGACCACCGCCAGCTCACCGTCCATCGGCCCTCAGCGAATGACGCTACGAATTCCTTGTCGACAACTTCCAGCGGCTGCGGACTATCCGTGGAACCTGCCAACATAAACCTCACACACTTCGTCGATTTATTAGACACACTCTTACGCGCCGGTGCACGACAGCACCCCTCGGGGTAAGGTTTCCCCCACTCAACGGTGTATTTAGAGTCAACACCCCTTTTCACTGTCACGCCTCCCATATGGTCGATAACATCGTTGCCCAGGAGGCACTCCACCCCAAGGTTTTCTAATCCCTTGACTACGAGCCCGGGAACTCTAAAACAGTGTCCCTGCAGCCCTATTACTACGTCACAGGACTTCGTCTCATGAGAAGTCCTACCATCCGCTGTAATCAACGGTCGTCCCCGACGGGGAAGTGAACCCGCCACCACCCGTGCACTAACAATTGTGCACTCACTTACTGTGTCAACCAGACACCGGGAGCAACGACCGTTGAGAACAGCTTCAACGACCGGCATACGACGCGAAGTCAATACACCGGCCGTCCCTCGAATCGCCCGGCGGGCCCGACGCACCAAATGTGCTCCGCTGATGAGTCCACGCGCAGAGCAGGGACTCACCGTCGCCCCTTTACAGGGGCCCTTTACAGGAGCTCGTCCGAGCTCGCGAGCGGCGTGACGTCGACGTCGACGCCGGCTCCTCGCAATCACGAGCGAAATGCCCGTGCTTGCCACACCGGTAGCATTGCGCTCCCGGGCACTCGCGGACCAGATGGTCGCCGCCACATCGGTAGCAGCGGAGCGTCCGACGCGCAGAAGAGCGCGCAGAAGAGCGCTCCGGACGGCCCGCCCACCGAGACACAGAGCCGTCTCGCTCGTCCGACGCTTGAGGAACAGGAGAGCGGTCCCTCGAGCTGCTCGCTACTTGGGCGTAGCTGACTCCCTGCCTAGATGCAGCCACCACCCCAGATGGGCGGTTTCTAGCTGCAGCAGCCCTACGCGCACCAATTCTGGCGCGCACCGCCGACAGCACGCTGTCGAACTCGGAGGTATACGCCCCCTCTCTCGCCATAGCCCACTCATAGATTGAGTCGGGTAGGCCCTCATAAAACTTGACGCGGAACGCCAAGCTCTCGGGTGTTAACCCTACACGGCGACCTAGACGCTCTAGGTCGTCCACAAAGGCGTCCACTGACTCGCCAGATCGAAGCTGACGAGTCGAGAAACGCCTCCACGCCTCTTGGCGAGGCACGCCAAACTCGGCGACCAGCGTGGCTTTCACCACGGCCCACTGTGAGGCGTCGCCCACGAGCATGCGCCGGTAGAGCCGGCGCGCGCTCCCATCCAGCATATGGTCGACCATTTCGCAAGGGTCGACCTGCTGGACACGGCAAAGCCGCTCAAAGTCGGCTAGCCACTCAGTGACGTCAAGGGTGACGTCACCACCGAAACGCGGTAGAGCCCGCCCTATCCTGTCAATGATCGGCCCTCGGGCCTGCATTAAGATGTTGGCCAACTGGCCAACATCTACCACGGGTCCTGCGGCCCGCTGCTCGGGTCTCTGACCCTCCTGACCGAAGTCATCGGATTCGCTACCGGAACCCCCTTCGACAAACTCACGTTTGCCCCCGCCAACGGCCTCAGCCATAAAGCCGAAATAGCTTGTAAAACAAGCGGAGAAAACAACGGGGCAAAGCCCTCTCACCTTCGCGCAGGTAAACCGCGCACCACGACGAGAATTCGTCCACTCGAGCAGAAATATCTCTAACACACGGCAACGATGCGTATAACGCGCAGGCCACCCACCGAATGACGCTCGACCGCTCGCAAAGCCAGCTTCACACACGCCAGCTGATACACGCCTCCGGCACTAGGCTCAAGTCGCGGCCAATCAGCGCGCAGTAACGTGCGACGTCATACCTCGCACCACTCGGCTCAAGTGAACCGCTATGACGTCACACCGCACGCCACTCGACAACAACGCCACAATTATTAAGGCCCATCTCTGTAGTTTAGATATAACTATTAAGTCATTTGAGTATATGTGCTGTAAGGTTTAGGTAAGAATACTCTTCCTGTATGTATTGTCAACATTTACCGTCTTAATTATGTTTCTTCCTCAATTTTTCTTGATGAGTTTTCTTCTCTTATAGACACACTTCTCCCTATGTTCTCTTCTATAATAGTGATTTGTGGTGATTTCAACCTTTGGGTTGATGCGCCCATTTAAAGTCTTGTTATTCTACAGTTTTACAATTAATTGACTCGCCTGGTCTTTGTAATCATATCTGCTGCCCTACTCATATCCACGGTCACACACTTGATCCTGTGGGACTCGATTGGATACCAGTGTTGATCCACATGGTGTGGTGTCTTCGTGTGGTTTCAATGATTGAGGTTGATCTGAGGGGCGCAAAGTAAGCGACTGGTCGTGACAAATCTAGTCACTTAGCACTGGGCTCACAACCCAGATTGTCCACTCAATAAGGGACAGAGCGCTAAGGGTGAGTTTTTATGCAATTCCGTGCACAATGTCAGCACAGTAGACAGGCAGTCAGTTTGACTCAAAGGCCTAAAACTCGGAAACAACTGGCTCAGAAAACCGTCTCATGAGTGGCTCTGATTACGTGTACGGTGTGAAACTTCTCGGTGAGGACCTCCCGATCCGTGTGAACCTCGACCCCGGTGAACCACACATCACATCTCGTGTGTATAGGCGGTGTGGCGCCAGCGAAGAATCGCAACTGCACGTACTCAACGCAGGTCACTCAACGGTTAAGGCACAGATAAAGCGCCACAAATGGGTGTGTCACCAGATGGGCGACACGCTGTCGCGGAACGGTGCACATGTTCATTACGGACCTGCCGTTGACATCTGTGCCAATGACTCAGATCCGGGACGCGCCGCTCAAACCCAAGACATATCACACTACTGCCGAGAATGTCATCACCACCACAGCGACGCTAAGCTGGCCCGGGGCGTTCTCTGGGAGGTCTCCAATGACCTCCGAACACTGGGTCTGACAAGTGGCCGATCTGCGGCGATTGTCCGCGGACTTGCTCCTGGGTACCGTCATGTGTTGGTCGGTCTTTCACCGGGGACGGCACGCGCTAGTCGACGTCTACACAGATCACACACACTGCACAAATACTGGCAATAACCGACTGACGACTAGCCACCGTTCAACAACCAGGGCCGGATGCTCCGTCCTGAGACACAGGGCTGGCCGCGAGTGGTGTGCAATGTATGCGAGCGTGTGGGTAGTGTATGTTCTGGAAACCGGTTAGCTGGATAGGCATGATAACGTAAGGGATAAGATGGGGCGCTAGGTGAAGGAGGCTGTCACGTAGCCGCCCACCCGCTGTGAAGATTTCAAGATCACCCGCCTAATGGTGTATGATGGCCGAACTTAAACCGTATCCGCGGTGCGTTAGTGTGAGCCATTCACAAAGTCTGCTGTCTCCGCTGATGCACGAGGCATTTTGGGGTCCACTCTTCTCGCAGGAGAGTGTGGTTATGACCAATCACGGATCCCGAATCCGTCAAGATATAGCAAACTAAGCTGGTGAGAGCAGAGGTAGCTACCGCGTCCCAGCAATCGATCAACACTGACACTGCTCCCGGGACGGACGGCGCAATGGCTCGGGAATTGAAAAGCGCCCCACCGACTGTTCTCACACGCCTCTGCAATATTTTTATTTACCGAGCCAAACTCAATCGTAACCGAACCGAGCTCACTCTGAAATCGTAACCGAACCGAACCGACTTTGTAACCGAACTCAATCTGATCTTCCTGGATCTGACCAAAGCAGTCGTGTCACACTCGTCAATTATCAGGGCAATGGACAGATTCGGAGTTGGCTGCGGGCTGAAGAACATCATCACGGACATGTACCGCGGTGTCAAGCAGGGTTGCCCGCTGAGTCCTGTGATCTTCAATCTGGGATCGTACGGTCTTGTAACGACGACGCGCTCTCTAAATGTCTGCCCTATCAGCTGTCGACGGTTAGCTAGTGGCTGACCGTGGCTGTGAGGGGTAACGGGGAATTTGGGTTCGATTCCGGACAGGCAGCCTGAGAGACGGCTACCACATTTAAGGAAGGCAGCAGGCGCATAACTTACCCACTCCCAGCTCAGGGAGGTAGTGCCAATAAATACCTTACAGAGGTGCCGTTAATCGGTATCTCTCAAACGGAACGAGTACAATGAGTTCTTTAACGAGAATCAACTGGAGATCAAGCCTGATGCCAGCAGCCGCGGTAATTCCAGATCTAGTAGTATATATTATAGCTGTTGCGGTTAAAAAGCTCGTAGTTGCATCAGTGCCTGTCCACGTGTCCGGTATGCTCGGTGGGCTGCGTGTGTTTGCGCACGCGTAGCCGGCCGGGATAAACAGTATCGGCTGGCCGCATTTAAAATGTGCCGGATCCGTTGTCGGCGCCCGGCGATGTTGCCTTGAACAAATTTGAGTGCTCAAGGCAGGCTATCGACGCCTGAAAATATATTCATGGAATTGGAGAATATGTCCCTGACTCGATTTGTTATCGGTTTTGCGAGTCGAAGGGAAATGATTAATAAGGGCTGACCGAGACAGTTTTGCGGCGCGAGGGGTGAAATACTGTGACCATCGCAAGACAAACTACTGCGAAAGCATTTACCGAGAATGGTTTAATTAGTCAAGAATGAAATCTACGAACGATGAATCGAAGGCGATCAGATACCGCCATAGTTCTAACCGTAAACGATGTCTACCAGCAATCCGCAATGGTCACTTGATGAGCCGTGCGGGCAGCTCCTCCCGGGGAAAACAGAGTGATTGGACTTCGGGGGGTGTATAGTTGCAAACCATAAACTGGTGAACGGATGCTAAGGGTGAGTAATTACGCTATTTCGTGCACATTGTCAGCGCAGTATCTCTCCCTGATAGGCGAGATACTGTGGTGTGGTGTGAGATTTTCCTGCACCGCCGCGTCCGGTTCCAGGCTACCCTCGTGGTGTCTAAAAGCCTAACCAGTGCCCGGGTGACGCTAAGAGTCGCGGCTATACTGAACTGACGAACTATACTGAACTAAAACTGAAACTGACGTAAACGATTATGTGCTAGAGCCGATCGTGAACCTGCCTGCTGTGCGCTCATCATCGCCCAGTGTCTCCCTTGTGTATGTGATATGAGCCCGTCGACGCGGAAACCTAACAGCAGCGGTGACGGAGTCACAGCCGGCAGACCAACGGCGGATGTGATCGAATGCCCTCGGGTGTCCGACACATGTCCTCTCTGCACTGGAGTGTGTGAGACAACATCAGCTCATCGCACACCTCCAATGTAAATATGACATCGACAGAGACCATGTCTCCTGGCGTTGCCTTGGATGTGGCAAACGTGGCCCGCATTCTGAAGTGTGGTGAACCACTATCGTGCATGCCCGGCAAGCGCGGGGCAGGTGATCCCATGAGCGATGCGGTAGTCGCGGACGGCGCTGCTGGAGGCCCACAACAGCGTCCGTCAAATACCGATTATGACAACCTGGCGTCTCCGGGCCTGGAGGCGTCAAGGAAAAATGGATCTGACCAGGGAGATGCAGATTTGAGCCCTCCACTGCGTTCCACCCAAACACAATCAATGACGACTGACGGTCCAGGCTCAGAACCCCAGTCAACGCCTTTCAAGTGCCAAGGGTGCGAAAGGGTTTTCAATACCAAGGCAGGAATGAGGTTGCATTGCAAAAGAGCGCACCCAGCAATGTATGACGACTATCTGCCTGAACCATCGAATCGGAACGTTCAACGATGATATTCTCGCGGATTTAGCGAGTGCCAAATGACGTTTCTGGGTCGCGCCCTATGTGGCAAAGGTATTAACAAGTACATTGTGAGCATAACCAATCAGGCCAGGCAGGAAAAATTGACCAATCAGGCCAGTCGTCAGCAAATCCCGTGTGCACGCTACTTGCGATGGGTAACGGTGTTGATAGAAGGGAAGCGAGGTGCATTGCAGCTGCGGACAGGTTCCGTGGTGATGTCAACAGGGGCGATGACATGGACAAGTGCTACAGCAAAATGATAACGAACATGATTGGTATTAAAATCGCAAAGCGATGACGACGGTCAAAGGAACAACCCAAGGAACAAGCGGAGACACGGACGCTTAACCGCAACGGACGAAAGGGACTACGCTACCGTAAACACCAGCAGCTATACAAGCACAATCGAGGTGACCTCCTCAAGGAGCTGCGTGCGCCAAGCGGAACCGATATTGTTACCCTGCCTACCGTCAACGAGGCGCACATTGCCTTCAAAGATCGATTCGAGTCGGAATCGCCAAATGACGACAAACCATTCGCCGTGGTGAAAGGTACGAGAGCCATCGACCTCCGAGCAGTAACGGTTTCAGAGGTGCGAGTGTGTGTTGATGGGGCCAACAAACACTCAGCAGCAGGACCTGACGGAATACGCATGAGAGATGTGCACACGATGGGATGCACTGCCCTGTGCATCATCTTTAATATCGTAATGTCAAAACGCAGAATACCGTCACAGTGGAGCGTCCATCGCACAACGCTGATCCCAAAAGTGACTTGTCCTAGCGGAGTAGGTGACTTTCGCCCGATCACCATCGGACCGCTATTGCAGCGACTCTACGCTCGCATACTCACCATGCGTTTGCAGAAGGGTGTCAAGCTCGACTGTAGACAAAAGGCATGTATGCCGTTAGACGGCTGCAGCGAAAACCTGTTTGTCATTGGCGAGGCCTTGCGCGCAAGCTATGCCCTTAAAACCGAAATCAACCTGATCTTCCTGGATCTGCCCAAAGCATTGACGTCTCGCTGCCGTAGAATCGAATCTGTACAGAGGCGAATTTGCTTCATAGGCGTATCATTGTATTGTGTGCTTCTCTGTGCTTTCACTGTGCGTCATTGTTTGTGTTGTGTTGTTATGTGTTTATACCCGCGTGTTAGTTCATATGCGTGTATTCGCTTACGAGCATGCGCCGGTAGAGCCGGCGCGCGCTCCCATCCAGCATATGGTCGACCATTTCGCAATGGTCGACCTGCTGGACACGGCATAGCCGCTCAAAGTCGGCCAGTCACTCAGTGACGTCAAGGGTGACGTCACCACCGAAACGCGGTAGAGCCCGCCCTATCCTGTCAAGGATCGGCCCTCGGGCCTGCATTAAGATGTTGGCCAACTGGCCAACATCTACCACGGGTCCTGCGGCCCGCTGCTCGGGTCTCTGACCCTCCTGACCGAAGTCATCGGATTCGCTACCGGAACCCCCTTCGACAAACTCACGTTTGCCCCCGCCAACGGCCTCAGCCATAAAGCCGAAATAGCTTGTAAAACAAGCGGAGAAAACAACGGGGCAAAGCCCTCTCACCTTCGAGCAGGTAAACCGCGCACCACGACGAGAATTCGTCCACTCGAGCAGAAATATCTCTACGACACACGGCAACGATGCGTATAACGCGCAGGCCACCCACCGAATGACGCTCGACCGCTCGCAAAGCCAGCTTCACACACGCCAGCTGATACACGCCTCCGGCACTAGGCTCAAGTCGCGGCCAATCAGCGCGCAGTAACGTGCGACGTCATAAACGTCAAACAATAACGTCCTCACGATGATATCGTCGACATAATGATATGTCGCCTTTCGCACCTTCTCGTCCAATGACAGGACCTTTCGCAGAATCAGCGTCATTATTCTTGGTGCACATGACAGGCCGAAGCCCAGCCGCGTCAACGCATAATGCACACCATTATACCTCACGACCTGATACTTCCACAGATCTCGGCTCACGTGAATCTGCAGGTACGCCGACTTGAGATCAACTACCTTGATCTCCCCCTGCCATTGCCTCCACTCTCTGATCTTGTCAGCACACACTGACACACCGTCATCTCCTGTGTGACGCTCGACAAAGCCGTTCAGCTCACGGTAATCCATAACAGGACGAACTTTGTCTTTCGTCGGCTGTACGACGGCCAACAGCGGGATGATCCCCTTTACTGGGCCGTGCCATGTGATTAACCCGCCTTTCTCGATCCAGCTCCGGATCTCGGCATTGTACCTCTCGCTCACTCCGGTAGCTCTTGTACATCTGTACTCCGCCACGCTGTTCTGTAGCTGGTCCGGCTCTTTGTCAGACCACCGCCAGCTCACCGTCCATCGGCCCTCAGCGAATGACGCTACGAATTCCTTGTCGACAACTTCCAGCGGCTGCGGACTATCCGTGGAACCTGCCAACATAAACCTCACACACTTCGTCGATTTATTAGACACACTCTTACGCGCCGGTGCACGACAGCACCCCTCGGGGTAAGGTTTCCCCCACTCAACGGTGTATTTAGAGTCAACACCCCTTTTCACTGTCACGCCTCCCATATGGTCGATAACATCGTTGCCCAGGAGGCACTCCACCCCAAGGTTTTCTAATCCCTTGACTACGAGCCCGGGAACTCTAAAACAGTGTCCCTGCAGCCCTATTACTACGTCACAGGACTTCGTCTCATGAGAAGTCCTACCATCCGCTGTAATCAACGGTCGTCCCCGACGGGGAAGTGAACCCGCCACCACCCGTGCACTAGCAATTGTGCACTCACTTCCTGTGTCAACCAGACACCGGGAGCAACGACCGTTGAGAACAGCTTCAACGACCGGCATACGACGCGAAGTCAATACACCGGCCGTCCCTCGAATCGCCCGGCGGGCCCGACGCACCAAATGTGCTCCGCTGATGAGTCCACGCGCAGAGCAGGGACTCACCGTCGCCCCTTTACAGGGGCCGCCGCTTAATTGCGGTCGACTTCCATGTCGGAGGACGCTGCGCCCCGTGCTGCGCCCTCCGCAAGAAAATGCGAGCTCGTCCGAGCTCGCGAGCGGCTTGACGTCGACGTCGACTCCTCGCAATCACGAGCGAAATGCCCGTGCTTGCCACACCGGTAGCATTGCGCTCCCGGGCACTCGCGGACCAGATGGTCGCCGCCACATCGGTAGCAGCGGAGCGTCCGGCGCGCAGAAGAGCGCGCAGAAGAGCGCTCCGGACGGCCCGCCCACCGAGACACAGAGCCGTCTCGCTCGTCCGACGCTTGAGGAACAGGAGAGCGGTCCCTCGAGCTGCTCGCTACTTGGGCGTAGCTGACTCGCTGCCTAGATGCAGCCACCACCCCAGATGGGCGGTTTCTAGCTGCAGCAGCCCTACGCGCACCAATTCTGGCGCGCACCGCCGACAGCACGCTGTCGAACTCGGAGGTATACGCCCCCTCTCTCGCCATAGCCCACTCATAGATTGAGTCGGGTAGGCCCTCATAAAACTTGACGCGGAACGCCAAGCTCTCGGGTGTTAACCCTACACGGCGACCAAGACGCTCTAGGTCGTCCACAAAGGCGTCCACTGACTCGCCAGATCGAAGCTGACGAGTCGAGAAACGCCTCCACGCCTCTTGGCGAGGCACGCCAAACTCGGCGACCAGCGTGGCTTTCACCACGGCCCACTGTGAGGCGTCGCCCACGAGCATGCGCCGGTAGAGCCGGCGCGCGCTCCCATCCGGCATATGGTCGACCATTTTGCAAGGGTCGACCTGCTGGACACGGCATAGCCGCTCAAAGTCGGCCAGCCACTCAGTGACGTCAAGGGTGACGTCACCACCGAAACGCGGTAGAGCCCGCCCTATCCTGTCAAGGATCGGCCCTCGGGCTTGCATTAAGATGTTGGCCAACTGGCCAACATCTACCACGGGTCCTGCGGCCCGCTGCTCGGGTCTCTGACCCTCCTGACCGAAGTCATCGGATTCGCTACCGGAACCCCCTTCGACAAACTCACGTTTGCCCCCGCCAACGGCCTCAGCCATAAAGCCGAAATAGCTTGTAAAACAAGCGGAGAAAACAACGGGGCAAAGCCCTCTCACCTTCGCGCAGGTAAACCGCGCACCACGACGAGAATTTGTCCACTCGAGCAGAAATATCTCTAACACACGGCAACGATGCTTATAACGCGCAGGCCACCCACCGAATGACGCTCGACCGCTCGCAAAGCCAGCTTCACACACGCCAGCTGATACACGCCTCCGGCACTAGGCTCAAGTCGCGGCCAATCAGCGCGCAGTAACGTGCGACGTCATACCTCGCACCACTCGGCTCAAGTGAACCGCTATGACGTCACACCGCACGCCACTCGACAACAACGCCACAATTATTAAGGCCCATCTATGTAGTTTAGATATAACTATTAAGTCATTTGAGTATATGTGCTGTAAGGTTTAGGTAAGAATACTCTTCCTGTATGTATTGTCAACATTTACCGTCTTAATTATGTTTCTTCCTCAATTTTCTTCTAATTATTTGATTATTTGCTCGTTGCTATTGATCGTTTGCTAATCAAACGTGACTCAAAAAACAGGCGGCGTGGCATGGCAGTGTACGTACGCAAAGGCTTTTCAGCAACGAGAATTACAGCTCACGACTGCACTTGTCATGAATTTATGCTGCTGCGTGTCAACACCGCCTTGATGAATTTTTACATCTTTGGAGCCTACCGAAATCCAGACAGTAACGACTCTATCTACGAATGTCTCTTGTCAGCCATGTCAACAATTCAGGAGAAGGACACCAAGTCAGCATTTGTATTTGTGGGAGACATGAACGCCCATCACCGTGAGTGGCTCTTGTCGACATCTTCTACAGACGCTCATGGTAGAGCAGCATATGATTTCTGCAACATTTCTGGCTGCTCCCAAATGGTGTCCGGTCCCACACATCAAGCGGGAAACTGTTTGGACTTGGTTATGACAGACGTCTCAGATATCGTGAGTGTAAACGTGGAAGCTCCAATAGGAAGTTCAGATCACTCGTCGCTGTCCGTGAAGTTGACATTGAGACAGAAGGTTTCTCCTTACACGATTTCAAGGCTCGTGCACATGAAGAACAATGTTGACTGGGTGAAGGTGAATGATGAATTGAAAGCAATTAAAGTTTCAAATCTGCAGCAGAAGGAATGCCCCATCGATGCATTGAACAAATACATTACCGATGTCATCTCAAGGAGAGTGCCTACTAAAAACTACGTTTTCGCTCTGATGACAAAGCCTGGTTCACCAACGAATGTCGCAGCGCACGTGAATCCAAGCAGGAGGCTTACCACAAGTGGCTCCAATCACGCTCAGCCGATTCATGGAATGTCTACACTGAGGTCAGACGGCATGCTGAGCATGTGTATTCAGAAGCGGAAACACGTCACTCAAAGAAACTTGCTGAAAAGCTAACATCTGCCAATGACGCCCACAAATGGTGGTCAACGTTGAAATCGTCAGTGTTTGGACATGACCTGACCTGTCATGACATGACCTGTCTGTCCCTCCTTTATTTTCAGCGAACGGTGAGCTCAAAATCAACCCAACAGAGAAGGCAGAGTTGCTTATGGATTACTTCAATACCAAGCAATGTCAAGGGTCCATTCCGTCTGACGATTCATCTGTCCTCGCCCCGAAAATCAAAGGCATTGCCTACCGATCAAAAGAAGTGGCGAATCTCATGAAAGACCTTGATGCCCACGGAGGAACAGACCCTCTGAATATGTTTCCGCTATTTTTCAAGAACACGGCAGATACTCTAGCTCCGAAGCTCAGTGCTCTTTTCAGGCGCTTGATGAAGACTGGTTCGTTTCCATCATGTTGGCGGGTTGCGAATATCACGCCCATACCAAAAGGAACCAATTCAGCTGATGTTGCAAACTACCGGCCAATATCAATTACGCCGATTCTGTCCAAAATATTCGAGCACTTGATATCTTCCAGACTGTACAAGTACCTGGAGAGCAACAATCTGCTGTCGGAAAACCAATTTGCATACCGCAAAAAACTCAGCACGACTGACGCTCTGCTTACTATCACGCATGAGCTCCAGCAAGTGCTAGACAAAGGCAGTGAAGCCTGGATTGTGCAGTTGGATTTCTCGGCAGCATTTGACCGTGTGAGCCACCAGGGCTTGTTGCAAAAACTGAGAAAGATTGGAGTCGGCGGCCGTTTGCTAAGTGTTTTGCATCAATTTCTATCCAATCGCGTACAACGTGTTGCCATCGATGGAGCATACAGTGGCTGGCAGAGCATTGCGTCCGGTGTCCCGCAGGGAAGTGTGTTGGGTCCTATTTTGTTCAACATTTACACCGCTGACCTGTACACAACCACACGCAACCCTGTATATGGATATGCTGATGATATCACCTTGATGGCTGTAATTTAATCTCCTTCGGACAGACCACAGGTGCGTCAAACGGTCAACGACGATCTCAGCAGCGTCCTGAAGTGGTGTGAGAGGTGGAATATGATGCTGAACACTTCGAAATCTAAATGCTTGTTGGTTTCTAGGTCACGTACCGTTCAGCCTTCACTAGGAGCTATCCTCATAAATGACGCCCAACTCAACGTGTGTGATGAGCTCAAAATATTGGGAGTACATGTAGACTCAAAGCTCACGTTTGAGAGTCACATTCGGAAGCTAGTTTGTTCGGCATCGCGGAAACTGGGAATTATAAGAAAGGCATATCGGATGTTCGGTAGCAGCACAATCTCAAAAAGTTGTTTTCGCTGTTTCATTTTGCCAATTCTGGAGTACTGCGCCCCCGTGTGGTCTTCTGCTGCGGATTCTCACCTCAATCTCATCAACAGAGTTGTTAGAACTTGCAAGTTCCTCTGTGGTGACTTGTTTCTTGGTGATCTTTGCCATCGTCGAAAGGTCAGCAGCGTGTGCATGCTGTACAAGATCAAGCACAACGACCATCATCCCATGAGCAAGTCAATTCCTGATGATTTCGTGGCAGCAAGAAGCACACGGTTTACATCCAAACAGCATTCCCAGTGCATGGCTCCAATTCGTTGTCGTACAAAACAATTCCAACGTTGCTTTCTTCCGGCCACTGTGTCTTCTTGGAACACGTTGAAGGAGGAGGCTTTCTCGCAGAACAATTTGAACAAATTCAAGGCCAAAGTAAATGAAATGCTACTGAAAGAGCGGAATTGACTGTTGAGTCTTATTAATTGTATATTTATTCATATTTATTGTTATTTAGCCATGCTTATTGTTATTTATTTTCTATTTATTTATATTTATTCCTATTTTACTCTCTATTTATTACTATTTATTATTGGTTGTTGTTATTTATTAAATTATACTTTTACTCAGTGTTGGCTGTTGTTGTTTATTGAATCATATTTATTGTTGTTGCTGTTTATTGAGTCATATTTATTGTTGTTGTTGTTTATTGAATCATATTTATTGCTGTTGCTGTTTATTGAATCATATTTATTGTTGTTGTTGTTTCTTGAATCATATTTATTGTTGTTGCTGTTTATTGAATCATATTTATTGTTGTTGTTTATTGAATCATATTTATTGGTGTTATTGTTTATTGAATCATATTTATTTGTGTTGTTGTTACTTATTGAATCATATTTATATTTATTGTTGGATGTTTCTTTTTTGAATCATATGTATTGTTCTTGATTGTTATTTATTACTTATTTATTAATATTTATTCTTATTTATTGATGGTTGTTTTTTAATGAATCACATATTTATTGTTGATTGTTATTATTTATTGAGGAACGTGGGCGGAGTGACATTATGGATTGTTATCGGATGATGGTTTATTATTGATTGTTATTTATTTATTATTTTCTTTCCAACTCTCTTTCTAGACTTTTTTCTCTTCGAACTCTCTTTCTCTCTGAATCTTTTGGGCGCTTCCGGTACATGGGGCCACCTTAGGGTGGTAATAGTGCTTGCACTCTTCCCATGCTACTGGATTTGCCCGTAATTAATAATAATAATAATAATAATTTTTCTTGATGAGTTTTCTTCTCTTATAGACACACTTCTCCCTATGTTCTCTTCTAGAATAGTGATTTGTGGTGATTTCAACCTTTGGGTTGATGCGCCCATTTCAAGTCTTGTTATTCTACAGTTTTACAATTAATTGACTCGCCTGGTCTTTGTAATCATATCTGCTGCCCTACTCATATCCACGGTCACACACTTGATCCTGTGGGACTCGATTGGATACCAGTGTTGATCCACATGGTGTGGTGTCTTCGTGTGGTTTCAATGATTGAGGTTGATCTGAGGGGCGCAAAGTAAGCGACTGGTCGTGACAAATCTAGTCACTTAACACTGGGCTCACAACCCAGATTGTCCACTCAATAAGGGACAGAGCGCTAAGGGTGAGTTTTTATGCAATTCCGTGCACAATGTCAGCACAGTAGACAGGCAGTCAGTTTGACTCAAAGGCCTAAAACTCGGAAACAACTGGCTCAGAAAACCGTCTCATGAGTGGCTCTGATTACGTGTACGGTGTGAAACTTCTCGGTGAGGACCTCCCGATCCGTGTGAACCTCGACCCCGGTGAACCACACATCACATCTCGTGTGTATAGGCGGTGTGGCGCCAGCGAAGAATCGCAACTGCACGTACTCAACGCAGGTCACTCAACGGTTAAGGCACAGATAAAGCGCCACAAATGGGTGTGTCACCAGATGGGCGACACGCTGTCGCGGAACGGTGCACATGTTCATTACGGACCTGCCGTTGACATCTGCGTCAATGACTCAGATCCGGGACGCGCCGCTCAAGCCCAACAAGTGGCCGATCTGCGGCGATTGTCCGCGGACTTGCTCCTGGGTACCGTCATGTGTTGGTCGGTCTTTCACCGGGGACGGCACGCGCTAGTCGACGTCTACACAGATCACACACACTGCACAAATACTGGCAATAACCGACTGACGACTAGCCACCGTTCGACAACCAGGGCCGGATGCTCCGTCCTGAGACACAGGGCTGGCCGCGAGTGGTGTGCAATGTATGCGAGCGTGTGGGTAGTGTATGTACTGGAAACCGGTTAGCTGGATAGGCATGATAACGTAAGGGATAAGATGGGGCGCTAGGTGAAGGAGGCTGTCACGTAGCCGCCCACCCGCTGTGAAGATTTCAAGATCACCCGCCTAATGGTGTATGATGGCCGAACTTAAACCGTATCCGCGGTGCGTTAGTGTGAGCCATTCACAAAGTCTGCTGTCTCCGCTGATGCACGAGGCATTTTGGGGTCCACTCTTCTCGCAGGAGAGTGTGGTTATGACCAATCACGGATCCCGAATCCGTCAAGATATAGCAAACTAAGTTGGTGAGAGCAGAGGTAGGCGGAGTGCTCGAAGCGCGTCCTCAAAAAGATGAACTTGACTGTACGCACCTCAGTACGGAGCTGACTGAGGCTGCCGCACGACACGCCAACCGCGTTCTTTCACGCGTCGGCAGCTGATGGCGGTCTGGGAGTATTGTCTTGTGTGCCTTGCCACCTCTGCTCCCTTGTGGCTACGCGACCGCCTGACGGTACTGAGGCGTTCGTCCCACCCTTCGCCGCATCGTGGCATCGGGGTACTCTGTACAATGGTGTAGCGGGCCGCTCGTCTGGGCCTCTACAATGTCCAGACGAAGCAGAAGCTTCGAGAGAGTGGCGCAGCAGGCTGTACGGCTCGGTCGACGGACCGGTGCTAGCCTCGCACTACATGGGGACCATTGTGTTGGGCTGGGTGCGCAAGGGTCGCTTCCTCTGTGGAGAGGCCTATGTGCGCGCGGTCCACGTGCTGAGCAACCTGCTTCCCACTGGTAGCAGATTCAAGCGTGCTGGTCGGCCGGTTCATTCGGCCTGCGAGACCGGGTGCGGGCGGCTCGAGACGCTGGGGCACATAAGTCAGGTCTGTCCGAGGACGCATGGTCCGCGTCTCGGCCGGCATGAAAAAGCCGTCAATTTCCTAGCGGGGCGCTTGTCGATGATGATGGTCGGGCGGCAACGCTCGGTCGTCGTTATCCGTTGAATCACAATAACAGTACATGGATCGTACGGTCTTGTAACGACGACGCGCTCTCTAAATGTCTGCCTTATCAGCTGTCGACGGTTAGCTAGTGGCTGACCGTGGCTGTGAGGGGTAACGGGGAATTTGGGTTCGATTCCGGACAGGCAGCCTGAGAGACGGCTACCACATTTAAGGAAGGCAGCAGGCGCATAACTTACCCACTCCCAGCTCAGGGAGGTAGTGCCAATAAATACCTTACAGAGGTGCCGTTAATCGGTATCTCTCAAACGGAACGAGTACAATGAGTTCTTTAACGAGAATCAACTGGAGATCAAGCCTGATGCCAGCAGCCGCGGTAATTCCAGATCTAGTAGTATATATTATAGCTGTTGCGGTTAAAAAGCTCGTAGTTGCATCAGTGCCTGTCCACGTGTCCGGTATGCTCGGTGGGCTGCGTGTGTTTGCGCACGCGTAGCCGGCCGGGATAAACAGTATCGGCTGGCCGCATTTAAAATGTGCCGGATCCGTTGTCGGCGCCCGGCGATGTTGCCTTGAACAAATTTGAGTGCTCAAGGCAGGCTATCGACGCCTGAAAATATATTCATGGAATTGGAGAATATGTCCCTGACTCGATTTGTTATCGGTTTTGCGAGTCGAAGGGAAATGATTAATAGGGGCTGACCGACAGTTTTGCGGCGCGAGGGGTGAAATACTGTGACCATCGCAAGACAAACTACTGCGAAAGCATTTACCGAGAATGGTTTAATTAGTCAAGAATGAAATCTACGAACGATGAATCGAAGGCGATCAGATACCGCCATAGTTCTAACCGTAAACGATGTCTACCAGCAATCCGCAATGGTCACTTGATGAGCCGTGCGGGCAGCTCCTCCCGGGGAAAACAGAGTGATTGGACTTCGGGGGGTGTATAGTTGCAAACCATAAACTGGTGAACGGATGCTAAGGGTGAGTAATTACGCTATTTCGTGCACATTGTCAGCGCAGTATCTCTCCCTGATAGGCGAGATACTGTGGTGTGGTGTGAGATTTTCCTGCACCGCCGCGTCCGGTTCCAGGCTACCCTCGTGGTGTCTAAAAGCCTAACCAGTGCCCGGGTGACGCTAAGAGTCGCGGCTATACTGAACTGACGAACTATACTGAACTAAAACTGAAACTGACGTAAACGATTATGTGCTAGAGCCGATCGTGAACCTGCCTGCTGTGCGCTCATCATCGCCCAGTGTCTCCCTTGTGTATGTGATATGAGCCCGTCGACGCGGAAACCTAACAGCAGCGGTGACGGAGTCACAGCCGGCAGACCAACGGCGGATGTGATCGAATGCCCTCGGGTGTCCGACACATGTCCTCTCTGCACTGGAGTGTGTGAGACAACATCAGCTCATCGCACACCTCCAATGTAAATATGACATCGACAGAGACCATGTCTCCTGGCGTTGCCTTGGATGTGGCAAACGTGGCCCGCATTCTGAAGTGTGGTGAACCACTATCGTGCATGCCCGGCAAGCGCGGGGCAGGTGATCCCATGAGCGATGCGGTAGTCGCGGACGGCGCTGCTGGAGGCCCACAACAGCGTCCGTCAAATACCGATTATGACAACCTGGCGTCTCCGGGCCTGGAGGCGTCAAGGAAAAATGGATCTGACCAGGGAGATGCAGATTTGAGCCCTCCACTGCGTTCCACCCAAACACAATCAATGACGACTGACGGTCCAGGCTCAGAACCCCAGTCAACGCCTTTCAAGTGCCAAGGGTGCGAAAGGGTTTTCAATACCAAGGCAGGAATGAGGTTGCATTGCAAAAGAGCGCACCCAGCAATGTATGACGACTATCTGCCTGAACCATCGAATCGGAACGTTCAACGATGATATTCTCGCGGATTTAGCGAGTGCCAAATGACGTTTCTGGGTCGCGCCCTATGTGGCAAAGGTATTAACAAGTACATTGTGAGCATAACCAATCAGGCCAGGCAGGAAAAATTGACCAATCAGGCCAGTCGTCAGCAAATCCCGTGTGCACGCTACTTGCGATGGGTAACGGTGTTGATAGAAGGGAAGCGAGGTGCATTGCAGCTGCGGACAGGTTCCGTGGTGATGTCAACAGGGGCGATGACATGGACAAGTGCTACAGCAAAATGATAACGAACATGATTGGTATTAAAATCGCAAAGCGATGACGACGGTCAAAGGAACAACCCAAGGAACAAGCGGAGACACGGACGCTTAACCGCAACGGACGAAAGGGACTACGCTACCGTAAACACCAGCAGCTATACAAGCACAATCGAGGTGACCTCCTCAAGGAGCTGCGTGCGCCAAGCGGAACCGATATTGTTACCCTGCCTACCGTCAACGAGGCGCACATTGCCTTCAAAGATCGATTCGAGTCGGAATCGCCAAATGACGACAAACCATTCGCCGTGGTGAAAGGTACGAGAGCCATCGACCTCCGAGCAGTAACGGTTTCAGAGGTGCGAGTGTGTGTTGATGGGGCCAACAAACACTCAGCAGCAGGACCTGACGGAATACGCATGAGAGATGTGCACACGATGGGATGCACTGCCCTGTGCATCATCTTTAATGTCGTAATGTCAAAACGCAGAATACCGTCACAGTGGAGCGTCCATCGCACAACGCTGATCCCAAAAGTGACTTGTCCTAGCGGAGTAGGTGACTTTCGCCCGATCACCATCGGACCGCTATTGCAGCGACTCTACGCTCGCATACTCACCATGCGTTTGCAGAAGGGTGTCAAGCTCGACTGTAGACAAAAGGCATGTATGCCGTTAGACGGCTGCAGCGAAAACCTGTTTGTCATTGGCGAGGCCTTGCGCGCAAGCTATGCCCTTAAAACCGAAATCAACCTGATCTTCCTGGATCTGCCCAAAGCATTGACGTCTCGCTGCCGTAGAATCGAATCTGTACAGAGGCGAATTTGCTTCATAGGCGTATCATTGTATTGTGTGCTTCTCTGTGCTTTCACTGTGCGTCATTGTTTGTGCTGTGTTGTTATGTGTTTATACCCGCGTGTTAGTTCATATGCGTGTATTCGCTTAGCTGTGCGTGCATGTGCGTGCATGTCTGTGTGTTGTGTGTCCGTCTGCGTGCTTGTCTGTGTGTCGTGTATGAGTGTGCGCGTTGTGCGCGTTCACGTCAGCGTGTATGTGTCTGTGTGTGTATGTGTTTGTAAGTCGTTGGATTACGAAATACAATCAGTGAGTGTAATTGGTATTGTGTGCGTTACGCATCTTGTGGTTATACGAACACCACAAATTGGTGACCCTGACTCGTTTGAAGCTCATTGTGAGATATTTGTGTTTCATATTGTTCTATTTTCATACTTAGCAATGGATTGTACGCCTCAAACACCGAATGAAGCCAGTTGATTGATTGATTATTGGGTTTTTTGGGGTGCACCGGCCTCTAGGACCATATGGCACCCCCCAGTCTGTTGTTAGCCAAATTAAACAAAACTATGCAAATGAACGTAATGGAGCGATGAAATAAATAAGCGTGAGGGTGAATGAAGCCAGTGTGAATCGAGTTGCCATTAAGGCACCTCAATTCATGGAGGCTGCAGTGGATGGCTGGTTCATGATTATCGAAGCTCAGTTCCATGGTACAACGTTACGCCGCGAGAAGAGACTCAGGTGGGCACTATTCCCTCGAGGTGTATTTTCAGATACGAGTGGCGTGTTCAGGGACGCTCATGGCTGCGATGACCAAGCCTGCCGGACTTCAACTGTCCGCGCTGCTCCCCCTCCTGACGGCTCAATTTTTGTCACATGCAAAATGGCCGTTAATGACTTCGCTTTGTATTGTTCGCAATGCAAATATACGTGCATGTGAGATGCACCCGGATGCCGAAGTATATGGCCATACATGGCTATTTCACCACCAGGGATTCCTTCACTTGTGAAAGTTGCACTCTCGCTCGTGACTGCAACACTGCAGAAATGCAAGAGTGGCTGGACAGCCTTGTCGGCATTACAACCGCCGACAAAATAACCATGGTGGACATGGTCCAATCCTCTTCGACCGAGAGCCTATCTCTCGCGCAGCTGACCAAGACTGTCAGCGAAATAAAGACCCAGCTGCAACGGATGACTTGCCCGAAGCCTCCGCTGCTGTCAAATCCGCCACTGATGCCAACTCCGCCGCTACTGTCAACTCCGCCACTGATGCCGATTCTGCCACATATGCCGACGCCACCATTGCCTGTTCAACATCCGCGTTCATACGCACAGTGAATCGGGAGATCATTGTTCACTCTCATGACAAGGCTCCGGTCGATAGAAAACGAATCTCTGAGGCCATGAAGTTTGTGCCCATCGTCAAGATGAAAACGACCAAGCGTGGCGCCGTCAAAGTGAGTCTCCCTGACTCAAAAGCAGCCTACAATGCGATGCTGATCATGAAAAGTGGCAGCCAGCTTCAAGCTTCCTGCCGTGGCTAGACCGTGCCCAAACTGAATCTAACGTCAGTCAGTTCTGACATCGCAGACAATGAGATCCGGGACGGTGTGTGTCAAAAAAAACGTTGAAGTCAAAGCAGCCATCAAGGATGCATCTGACTTCAAGGTGCTTTTTTTTTAAACAATCTGCTGGTCACTCCAAAACAGTTGTTGTCGCCGTCTCTCCTGCCATCCGGAACATCGTGAGGATGTGTCGTGTCTTTTTTCTCTGACACTTCTTCAGTAATTTCTCGTTCTAAGTCCAATAATGAAATTGGCTTATTCAAATGTGCTTTTTTGAATTTCAGGTATATTAGGTCAAAAGTTTCACTTTCGCATCCATTCTTCCTAAGTATAGTTTTCTGGTCATTGAATCGTGGCTATCTGTTGCTCAAATATCCCCTTTTGACAGCTCTCTTCCTGCTGGCTACTCAGCTTTTCATAATTGTCGCCTATACATGTATCTAACTCTACTAAATGCTCTGGTGATGGTGTTTCTTCTGTCTATAATTCTAATATTATTGTAAAACAAGCGGAGAAAACAACGGGGCAAAGCCCTCACACCTTCGCGCAGGTAAACCGCGCACCACGACGAGAATTCGTCCACTCGAGCAGAAATATCTCTAACACACGGCAACGATGCTTACAACGCACAGGCCACCAACCGAATGACACTCGACCGCTCGCAAAGCCAGCTTCACACACGCCAGCTGATACACGCCTCCGGCACTAGGCTCAAGTCGCGACCAATCAGCGCGCAGTAACGTGCGACGTCATACCTCGCACCACTCGGCTCAAGTGAACCGATATGACGTCACACCGCACGCCACTCGACAACATCGCCACATCTCCCCCAGCTTTTCACCTGAAAGCTCACAACAAACACGCTTGCAAACACGCACGGTTAAACTTCATCATCGGATAGACACACGTACTCGTTTAACCATGCCGGCGGTCGACGTCTCCTCGTTGACCGCCTCGGCTGCTCGACTGCAGCCTCATCCTCGACTCTCTCAGCCGCGACGCCCTCTCCGACATTCTCTCGAGCAATATGTACACTCACGTCCTCTGAGGGCTCTCCAGGTTCCTGCTCCACAGACACACGGTCCGCATCCACGCCCTCGCCAATAGCCAGTCGCTCAGGTGGCAGGCTGTCAGGTGTTCTGTCACCGCCGGGACTAACGGCCGCCTCGTCTCGTCCGCCATCACCGCTCAGGTCCAAGCTACGCCGGGTGGCTCCACCGGGTGGCTCCACATCTCCGCGATTGCCGGTCGCATCCACATCCCAACCGCCGCTGGTCGGTTCCACGTCGCCATGAGTGCCGGTCTCGTCTATGACTCCACTATGGCCGGCACAGCGACGCTTGCGCAGGTCGCGCACATGGCGCGGCATGCCATCTACGCACACAACGTGCTGTGAGACGACCCTGGTCACCTTCCCGAGGGTCCACGGCGTTGTACATGACGGGATCGGCGGTTTCACCCACACCTCGTCACCAACGGCAAACGCTGCTGTCTGGTCATCAGCGTCCCTGCGGCCGGTCTCAAATGGAAGACGCCACTCGTATCTGAAAATACACCTCGAGGTAATAGTGCTCACCTGAATCTCTTTGCGCGGCGTAACGTTGTACCAGAACGTCGCCTCCTCCGGGGAAATATGTCCCCTCGCTGCGATCCTTTTGATCGTACGGTGATTTCGCTCCACGATCCCGTTACCGCCCGGGGCGTATGCGGCTCGGAATCGCAAAGAAATGCACCACTCGTCGGCGAACTGCTCCATCGCCGCCGACCGGAACGCCGTAGAGTTGTCCAGTAACAGCTCCCCAAACGGCCCACGCTCAATCACAATCTGCCGCAGCTGAGCTATAATGCACAACGCCGTCTCATTCGGCAATCTGCGCCATACGGCAAGACGTGATGGACCACAATCAACCATCGACAGGTAAACGCCGGCATCGTAATGAGTGACGTCCGCTGCCACTCGATACCAGTCCCTGTCCACGGCCAGACTACCCTGACCTACGAGGTTCTCCTCTCTCACCGCTGGATCGATACGTTGACAAGCCTCGCATCCAGCTAACTCCGCCTTCACATGGGCTCTCGTCAAATCACTCCGCAATTGTTGACCCAGGTACAGCGTCCTCTCAACACCTAAATGATGCGGCAGATGAGCCGCCCAAACGGTGTCCTTAATGCTTTTCTTCGTAGCAATAGCTGCTGATATTGCCAACTCCTCCTCACCAGCGTCACGATGAACAAGCCACTTCTTGGCCACCCTGGTCATCTGATCAGCTTTATTCTCCACAGTCGTGACAAACCGGAGAGAAACTCTCAGGCCATGCTCGGCGATCGTCTCCTTAATCACCGCCAGTCGGCGCTTCACCAGCATCTCGGCAGAACCTTTAGTGCGGACACGGTTGCGCCCCTCGACAGTGCTGTCCATCCAACTAAGCACTGTCCTCGAGTCTGTCGCGACGGTAAACGTCTTGAACCCCCACGAACTCGCCATATTGATGCCACGACCGACTGCCTCCAGTTCGGACACATTGATGTGTAGAACGTCGGTCTTCTTACGGAGCCAAGTAGCATCCTCAACGATGCAGCCGTCCACCTCGACCACCACGCCAAGCGCCAACGTGCTCGCGTCAGTCCATACAGTGACGTCTCCAGCTGCGTTCACGTCCCATCGACCCCTTACCGGGTCCGCCTTCTGAACACGCTGCAACAGCTCAGACACAAGCACACACACAACATTCTCCACCGGGTTATCCCACGACCCGCCACACCCCAACCGTTTCAAAAAACTGCAATGGGGGCGTAACCACCCGGCAACGGGGTAATGGCCGACTAAACGACCACATACGGAGAACAACCCACGCTTGGTCAGCCCTGTCAATTCGGGTGCAGCGTCACGAAGAGCTGTCCCTCTCGACATATTCAACCACCCATCGGGTCCCTTCCTCAGAGCAATTCCCAATAATCGACCCCCATCTAGGCCCTCCGGCTCCATAGTCTCAAAGCCATACCTTCGCAGATGCTCCCGAAGCTGCTGCACGCTCACATCGGACGTCCTCACGATGATATCGTCGACATAATGATCTGTCGCCTTTCGCACCTTCTCGTCCAATGACAGGACCTTTCGCAGAATCAGCGTCATTATTCTTGGTGCACATGACAGGCCGAAGCCCAGCCGCGTCAACGCATAATGCACACCATTATACCTCACGACCTGATACTTCCACAGATCTCGGCTCACGTGAATCTGCAGGTACGCCGACTTGAGATCAACTACCTTGATCTCCCCCTGCCATTGCCTCCACTCTCTGATCTTGTCAGCACACACTGACACACCGTCATCTCCTGTGTGACGCTCGACAAAGCCGTTCAGCTCACGGTAATCCATAACAGGACGAACTTTGTCTTTCGTCGGCTGTACGACGGCCAACAGCGGGATGATCCCCTTTACTGGGCCGTGCCATGTGATTAACCCGCCTTTCTCGATCCAGCTCCGGATCTCGGCATTGTACCTCTCGCTCACTCCGGTAGCTATTGTACATCTGTACTCCGCCACGCTGTTCTGTAGCTGGTCCGGCTCTTTGTCAGACCACCGCCAGCTCACCGTCCATCGGCCCTCAGCGAATGACGCTACGAATTCCTTGTCGACAACTTCCAGCGGCTGCGGACAATCCGTGGAACCTGCCAACATAAACCTCACACACTTCGTCGATTTATTAGACACACTCTTACGCGCCGGTGCACGACAGCACCCCTCGGGGTAAGGTTTCCCCCACTCAACGGTGTATTTAGAGTCAACACCCCTTTTCACTGTCACGCCTCCCATATGGTCGATAACATCGTTGCCCAAGAGGCACTCCACCCCAAGGTTTTCTAATCCCTTGACTACGAGCCCGGGAACTCTAAAACAGTGTCCCTGCAGCCCTATTACTACGTCACAGGACTTCGTCTCATGAGAAGTCCTACCATCCGCTGTAATCAACGGTCGTCCCCGACGGGGAAGTGAACCCGCCACCACCCGTGCACTAACAATTGTGCACTCACTTCCTGTGTCAACCTGACACCGGGAGCAACGACCGTTGAGAACAGCTTCAACGACCGGCATACGATGCAAAGTCAATACACCGGCCGTCCCTCGAATCGCCCGGCGGGCCCGACGCACCAAATGTGCTCCGCTGATGAGTCCACGCGCAGAGCAGGGACTCACCGTCGCCCCTTTACAGGGGCCGCCGCTTAATTGCGGTCGACTTCCATGTCGGAGGACGCTGCGCCCTCCGCATGAAAATGCGAGCTCGTCCGAGCTCGCGAGCGGCGTGACGTCGACGCCGGCTCCTCGCAATCACGAGCGAAATGTCCGTGCTTGCCACACCGGTAGCATTGCGCTCCCGGGCACTCGCGGACCAGATGGTCGCCGCCACATCGGTAGCAGCGGAGCGTCCGGCGCGCAGAAGAGCGCGCAGAAGAGCGCTCCGGACGGCCCGCCCACCGAGACACAGAGCCGTCTCGCTCGTCCGACGCTTGAGGAACAGGAGAGCGGTCCCTCGAGCTGCTCGCTACTTGGGCGTAGCTGACTCGCTGCCTAGATGCAGCCACCACCCCAGATTGGCGGTTTCTAGCTGCAGCAGCCCTACGCGCACCAATTCTGGCGCGCACCGCCGACAGCACGCTGTCGAACTCGGAGGTATACGCCCCCTCTCTCGCCATAGCCCACTCATAGATTGAGTCGGGTAGGCCCTCATAAAACTTGACGCGGAACGCCAAGCTCTCGGGTGTTAACCCTACACGGCGACCTAGACGCTCTAGGTCGTCCACAAAGGCGTCCACTGACTCGCCAGATCGAAGCTGACGAGTCGAGAAACGCCTCCACGCCTCTTGGCGAGGCACGCCAAACTCGGCGACCAGCGTGGCTTTCACCACGGCCCACTGTGAGGCGTCGCCCACGAGCATGCGCCGGTAGAGCCGGCGCGCGCTCCCATCCAGCATATGGTCGACCATTTCGCAAGGGTCGACCTGCTGGACACGGCATAGCCGCTCAAAGTCGGCCAGCCACTCAGTGACGTCAAGGGTGACGTCACCACCGAAACGCGGTAGAGCCCGCCCTATCCTGTCAAGGATCGGCCCTCGGGCCTGCATTAAGATGTTGGCCAACTGGCCAACATCTACCACGGGTCCTGCGGCCCGCTGCTCGGGTCTCTGACCCTCCTGACCGAAGTCATCGGATTCGCTACCGGAACCCCCTTCGACAAACTCAGGTTTGCCCCCGCCAACGGCCTCAGCCATAAAGCCGAAATAGCTTGTAAAACAAGCGGAGAAAACAACGGGGCAAAGCCCTCTCACCTTCGCGCAGGTAAACCGCGCACCACGACGAGAATTCGTCCACTCGAGCAGAAATATCTCTAACACACGGCAACGATGCGTATAACGCGCAGGCCACCCACCGAATGACGCTCGACCGCTCGCAAAGCCAGCTTCACACACGCCAGCTGATACACGCCTCCGGCACTAGGCTCAAGTCGCGGCCAATCAGCGCGCAGTAACGTGCGACGTCATACCTCGCACCACTCGGCTCAAGTGAACCGCTATGACGTCACACCGCACGCCACTCGACAACAACGCCACAATTATTAAGGCCCATCTCTGTAGTTTAGATATAACTATTAAGTCATTTGAGTATATGTGCTGTAAGGTTTAGGTAAGAATACTCAGGTGTATAAATGATCAAATTTTTCCCCTGTGTCAACATATTGTGCGCTCTATGAACCCTCCTTCTCCTTGGTGGTTTTCTAAATTGCAAAGCCTGCGAGCGGAGTGTCGCGCGCGTGAGCGCTCCTGGCGACGCCTTCGCAACTCCGCTTCCTGGAATCACTTCTGTACTACTCGTAAACTGTTTCTCACTGAAGTAGCTTCATCTAAATCCTCGTTTTTCCAATATAAGTTACACAACCTAAAAACTCACCTTCATTCTCGCTGGTCCACACTGAACGCCCTCTCAGGCCATAACACCCGGGAGTCTTGCCAAATCACCGCTGATTAATTCGCGTCCTTCTTCTCTCAGAAAATTGCCACTCTACACTACAAAATACCAGTAGTCACACAACCTCTCTCCTTTTCCTCCTCTGGTAATGCACTCACATCCTTTTCATTTCTTACGCCGTACAAAGTCGCTCGTCTTCTATCCAAACTCCAACACTCTAATTGTCCTTCTGACCCCATTAAATACTCTGCCCTATCCGATTCCATTATTCTACTTGCGCCATTCTTCACACACCTAATTAATTCGTCCTTCCTTCACGGATAATTTTTGGCCTCTAAACATGCTGTCATTTGCCCTATCCTCAAAAGACCGGGTTCGGACTCATCTGCTCCCTGTAATTATCGCCCTATCTCTATACTTACACTTGCTTCCAAACTTCTCGAATCCGTCATCCGCGATCAACTCCTTCCTATCATTTCTGGTGCTCTAGATCCGTGCCAATTGGGATTTGTTGCCAAACATTCCACGGAAACACTCCTCCTCTGTCTCCAAAATGATATTTTCTCTAATTTTGCTTTCGGTAACACTGTTCTCCTCATATCACTTGATTTTTCCTCCGCTTTTGACCTAGTTGATCACTCTATTCTTTGTCGGGATCTCGCACATGCCGGTCTCTCTTCTAGTGCACTCTCTCTTCTCTGAGTTGCGAGCAGATCCTGATCAGAATAAGGCATGGCACATTGGAGTGCGAGTATTTCTCAAACGACAGTGTGACACTCATGCGTCGATACTCAAAAACTTTTCTCGAGCTCACCATGGATTGTATTCAAAAAATGTTAGATTGCGAAATTTTTTCAACAACAGATAAACGAATAATAAACAAAAATGAGGCCGTCTGTCCAAACCTTCTTAAAAGAATTACAAAACAATGGCCTGAAAATGTCCCCATAGCTTCAACCGAAAAATGGAGCAGTATATCAGGATTTAAAAAAAAACTCAAATTTAAATATTAATGTCCAGCATTCTGAATGGCACATGCCTGATCCAGCTCCAGCATTGGCCACGAATTTCGATTACCGTGACGTCAATTGGGAGCTGGATGAGAGAATGAATGTCAACCTGATGCTCTTGAACGCGCTGCTGTCGAAAGACGGCTACCACATGACGATGGACGAGAAGAATCGAGCGTTCTGTAACCACCCTGAAGTTCGACACGGCAAGATTAAGCTGTTGCGTAAGCAGGAAGCGATCGCGCTGAACGTCGAACGACTGCAGGAACTGAACGCAGGGCTGATCATAAGACCACCCGTTAAACCCGCTGTTGAGAGACAAGCCAGAAATGTGTTTGGCGTCAACTTCAATCCGGCGATCGGCAAACACATCCTCAACAAACCCAAAGCAACCAGCATCGGGCTTAGCGGTTATGTTGTGATGTCGTACCTTGACAACGAGCTGAACATCTGGAGGAAATATCACGCTCATCAGTCTGTCAAGAACATCGGAATTGAGAATGAACAGTGGCTTGACCTGACGCCTGGACGCGGTGGTTCTCTGTCATGGCTGTTGCAGCAGCACAAACATGTTGACTACTACCAGCGAGACGACGACCCGTTCCCCGTTGTGGCGAGGAAACTCGGTCCACGTGGTCACACTAAACCAAGACGAGTGAGCAACGACAAACTTGCCGTAACCCGGTATGATGGAATCGTTGTTGACACAGTTGACGGTCTGGTTAATGGCATAACAAACTGGAAGTCGATTAGTGACGCAAAGCTCCGACTGAAGGGCCGTCGAGTATTGATGTTCACGATCGGCGAAGATGCCACTGAAGCACTCCTGACCGATATCCTAAAAGATTTCGGTTCAGTTGATGTGCGGGTAGTTGTAACAATGTTTTATATTTTGCGGTGTTATATATATATATCTTATATTCTTAGTTTTGTAATCGTCTATTTTGGAACATTGTATATTGCATGTTGTGTATTAGAATTAGCATAAGATAGATGGTAGAATAGAAAGTAGTGGTTGCACGCGCACACACACACATAAACACATACATCACCAGAATAGGTCAGCATACAGAACACAGCATTGGTTGCACACACGTAGGCACACACACACACACAACTGCAAGACCTTGAGAGACATCAGGGCAGCACGTACACACACATATATTACACACACCAGTGTGTAAGACTATGGACGTGCTGCATTGTGGTGGCCTTGCGGTCAGTAATTAATGAGGCCATACACCGCTTGGAGCCGGAAAGCGGCGTTAGTTAGAGATATATAAGCACAGACATTTCACCAGAACGGGGAGCACAAGAGAACAGATAGGATAGAACATTGAATATAAGGTTAGGACGATAGAGCTAAGAACTGCAACGACGAAATACATTGTTTCAAAAAACTACTGTTTGGAATCGGCACAACAAGAGTTATCGCGGCGCACAACGTTAAGAGGCCTGCTCCATTAGAACTATCATCACTGAAAAACAAAACTGTTACATTTGGTGCCTGGCCAACATGGCGTCAGTCGAGCCATCGACCGATGCTTCCGTGTACAACACGACCTCTATGTGCGCGACCATACTGATCCGACTGCCCGTGTGGTGGAGGTGGGTGCTGGCGCGGACATAGCGCGGAACACGCAGCCGGGCGCGACTTGCGGGCCGGCACTGGGTGTGAGAGATCTGCAGCGAACTGGCAATGCCGTTGCTGCATTGCTCGGCCGATGCACTCGTCTGCTGGACACCACCTCCGATTGCCTGGTTAGTGGTGCCCGACACCTGGCTAGCCTTGCGTTGGTTGACGAAGCGGCGTACCGCGCTGTCGCCGACAGTTGCACGCCCAGCGAAACAGAGTCACAGCGAGTCCTCGGTGCAGCCCTCCGTGAGATCGCCCCCTACCCGTCCGCAACCGTCCCCGGGTCGACTGCGGGCGACGTGCTTGTCCTATATCATGTGGCGTACTACATCTCGCCCTTCGATTTATTCGAACATATGTGCCTGTCGTCGGCTACCACCGCCTACGTCACCATGCACTTCTTGCCGGAGTTACTTGTCGCCGATACTGCGTATGACCCCATCACCCGTCATACTGCTAGTGTCGTCGGTGACCGTGTTCACTGCGGCTTCGAGAGAGACAGCGCGGCGTTTTACACCTCGTCGCTAAATAGCTACCTTGCGTGGCTGGCCTTGCCTTCCGAGACCACGTACCGCGGCTGCCGCTTCTTCACGGAGGCGGTGGCCCGGTTGGGCTCGCTTGTGTAACAATGTTTTATATTTTGCGGTGTTATATATATATCTTATATTCTTAGTTTTGTAATCGTCTATTTTGGAACATTGTATATTGCATGTTGTGTATTAGAATTAGCATAAGATAGATGGTAGAATAGAAAGTAGTGGTTGCACGCGCACACACACACATAAACACATACATCACCAGAATAGGTCAGCATACAGAACACAGCATTGGTTGCACACACGTAGGCACACACACACACACACAACTGCAAGACCTTGAGAGACATCAGGGCAGCACGTACACACACATATATTACACACACCAGTGTGTAAGACTATGGACGTGCTGCATTGTGGTGGCCTTGCGGTCAGTAATTAATGAGGCCATACACCGCTTGGAGCCGGAAAGCGGCGTTAGTTAGAGATATATAAGCACAGACATTTCACCAGAACGGGGAGCACAAGAGAACAGATAGGATAGAACATTGAATATAAGGTTAGGACGATAGAGCTAAGAACTGCAACGACGAAATACATTGTTTCAACAAAACTACTGTTTGGAATCGGCACAACAAGAGTTATCGCGGCGCACAACGTTAAGAGGCCTGCTCCATTAGAACTATCATCACTGAAAAACAAAACTGTTACATTTGGTGCCTGGCCAACATGGCGTCAGTCGAGCCATCGACCGATGCTTCCGTGTACAACACGACCTCTATGTGCGCGACCATACTGATCCGACTGCCCGTGTGGTGGAGGTGGGTGCTGGCGCGGACATAGCGCGGAACACGCAACCGGGCGCGACTTGCGGGCCGGCACTGGGTGTGAGAGATCTGCAGCGAACTGGCAATGCCGTTGCTGCATTGCTCGGCCGATGCACTCGTCTGCTGGACACCACCTCCGATTGCCTGGTTAGTGGTGCCCGACACCTGGCTAGCCTTGCGTTGGTTGACGAAGCGGCGTACCGCGCTGTCGCCGACAGTTGCACGCCCAGCGAAACAGAGTCACAGCGAGTCCTCGGTGCAGCCCTCCGTGAGATCGCCCCCTACCCGTCCGCAACCGTCCCCGGGTCGACTGCGGGCGACGTGCTTGTCCTATATCATGTGGCGTACTACATCTCGCCCTTCGATTTATTCGAACATATGTGCCTGTCGTCGGCTACCACCGCCTACGTCACCATGCACTTCTTGCCGGAGTTACTTGTCGCAGATACTGCGTATGACCCCATCACCCGTCATACTGCTAGTGTCGTCGGTGACCGTGTTCACTGCGGCTTCGAGAGAGACAGCGCCGCGTTTTACACCTCGTCGCTAAATAGCTACCTTGCGTGGCTGGCCTTGCCTTCCGAGACCACGTACCGCGGCTGCCGCTTCTTCACGGAGGCGGTGGCCCGGTTAGGCTCGCTTGTGTAACAATGTTTTATATTTTGCGGTGTTATATATATATCTTATATTCTTAGTTTTGTAATCGTCTATTTTGGAACATTGTATATTGCATGTTGTGTATTAGAATTAGCATAAGATAGATGGTAGAATAGAAAGTAGTGGTTGCACGCGCACACACACACATAAACACATACATCACCAGAACAGGTCAGCATACAGAACACAGCATTGGTTGCACACACGTAGGCACACACACACACACACAACTGCAAGACCTTGAGAGACATCAGGGCAGCACGTACACACACATATATTACACACACCAGTGTGTAAGACTATGGACGTGCTGCATTGTGGTGGCCTTGCGGTCAGTAATTAATGAGGCCATACACCGCTTGGAGCCGGAAAGCGGCGTTAGTTAGAGATATATAAGCACAGACATTTCACCAGAACGGGGAGCACAAGAGAACAGATAGGATAGAACATTGAATATAAGGTTAGGACGATAGAGCTAAGAACTGCAACGACGAAATACATTGTTTCAACAAAACTACTGTTTGGAATCGGCACAACAAGAGTTATCGCGGCGCACAACGTTAAGAGGCCTGCTCCATTAGAACTATCATCACTGAAAAACAAAACTGTTACATTTGGTGCCGTGACTTCGTGACTCCAACTACAACAACATTACAACAACGCTACAACACTGTACGTCAACACTGGTCCAGTATTTTGTGAGGTACGTGGTTCTTCATTGCCTTCTCTTTTCACCATTCCTCAAACTTCCAATGGACGAACGTTTTATATCCGCCATTGGCTTAATTGCTAATGAATTAACCGCAGTCAATGTTGTCAAAAATGTTCATCACTTCTCAGGAGACAATCCCAGTAATTTTTACCTATGGGCTACAGATATGGACAGTCATGCCCTTTCAGCGACTAATCAACAAATGTTAGATTTAACTCTTAAAACGGTAGGAGGTTCAGCCGGTAGATATGCTAGACGATTGATAGCTGATAATGAAACAATTCCGTGGTCTAGAGTACGCACAGCACTTAGAAACCGATATAGTGACTATACTAGTGCAACTTGTGCTCGCGAAAAGCTTCGACACTGTCGACAACAGAAAGGCGAATTACTTCCTAATTTTTCGGATAGATTATGGGAACTCGGTCTTGAAGCATTTAACGACATTGACTCAGTTGAATCTCAACAGACATTAATTGAAATATTCGAGCGAGGAATAAGTGACAATAATATTGCACGCACATTAATACGACAAAACTTTCAGACTCTGCAACAAGCAACTGAATCTGCCATAGACGCTCAGAGAAATGAACGCACATTCACTCTTTTTAGAGGCAACCACGATGTTGAACCGATGGAAAAAGGCATGATACAAGAAAACCCCTCATCAGTCTCCAAGGATTTAAATGAATTAACTCACTGTGTCACTGAGTTGTGTCGTCATGTAAAGAACATAAATAACAGTCCAGTTGTTTCACGTCATGTAAATTCACAGCCACAGCCACAACCGATACAAACTAGATATAAATCACCCGCACAGTTTGCGTCACCATTGCCGCCACCTAGACACGCACGTGTTTATTGGCCTCAAAATATGCCACCGCGTATACCTAACAATGCATCCAATAGGGCCACAATGAACTATAAGTGGACTCCAGATGGTCAGCCAATATGCCAATGTTGCCAAGCGATTGGACATATCAGACGCCTCTGTCCACGTCAACTATTCCCCAATAGACGACAGCAGGCGGGAAACTACTAGGCGCCACTACGATTGCTGGGCGGTATGTGGCCCGTAAACCAGAAACCAGTACAAAAGTAATAGCGAGTATACACATTAATAACGACACTCCAACCTGTTATGCCTATATAGGAGGAAGACGCACCAATTTATTAATAGATACAGGATGTGATGTTACAGTAATATCCATAGACGTCGTAAGAAAACTCGGAAAATTAAATAACATATCAAAAAATGACCACGTACATCTTACTGGAATAACTGGACAAAGTCTCGAAAATATGGGCACAATTAAATTACCTATTAACATGGCAAGATTTAAAACTGTATTCACCTTCAGAGTAATTAAAAATCTTAAGTACGATTGCATATTAGGATCAGATTTTTTCAGTAGACACGATGTTCGGTTGGATTTTGGAACTAAGACATTACACATTGGCATGTGTACAATCCCTCTGATACCAAAATCTACTGCAAGCAGTCCAGACAAATGTCTGATCAGACTTAAAAGATCTATAACCATAAAACCTTTATCGTGCCTCGAGATTAATAATGCGTATTTAGATACCCGTAAGCAGACAATGAAAGAAATAGTCATCACACCTGAAAACGCAGTATATCCTTTCAATATAGAACCTCATCTCCAAGTAAGACCCGCCATTTGTCATGTATCATCACATAGAGTGCCTATCTTTATGGTAAATTATACTACTGGAAAAATAAGATTGTCCGCAAATCAAATTCTCGGCACTGCTGAGGACGCTCAATCTTTTACAACCGCACCGATCCAACAATCACACACTGAATGTATAACAAAAACCAATAATAACCATTTGACGATAAATGAACAAGGTGAACTAGATAAAACGATAGATAAAAATAAAGATTTATTTGCAAAAACTAACTTGGAACTAGGAAAAACCGATTTGATTAAGATAAAAATCGAAACTGAAGAAAATGCCAGACCAGTTAAACAACGTCCATACCGACTGCCTTACAATCAACGAGAGTTCGTAGAAGATCACTTAAATGAATTGTTGGACGCTGATCTTATCAGACCTTCTCAATCCCCGTGGGCATCGCCCATACTACTTGTGGCCAAGAAGGACGGTTCACAGAGATTATGTGTAGATTACAGAAAACTGAATAAAGTAACCAAGAATAGTGGATACCGGCTACCTAGAATTGACGATATCTTAGCTTCGCTCGGTGGGGCTAAATATTTCTCAACGCTTGACTTAAAATCAGGTTATTGGCAGATCCCAGTTCACAACGAATCAATAGAAAAAACTGCTTTCACATGTTTTATGGGAAGCTACGAGTGGAAGTATATGCCGTTCGGTTTAGCCTGTGCACCATCAATATTCTCGGAATTAATGAACACTGTACTTCATGGGATACAATACAAATTCTGTGTAGCCTACTTAGATGATATAATTATATTTTCACGATCGTTCGAAGAACATATGGAACATTTAAATACAGTATTTAATCGTCTGCGAAAAGCCAAACTCAAACTGAAACAGTCCAAGTGCGAATTTCTACGCCCAGAAATTAATTATTTAGGACATGTCGTTTCTAATCGCGGAATTAAACCAGATATAGGCAAAATTTCTGCATTGCATAAATTAGCTACTCCCACGACAGTAAAGGACATTCGGTCTTGCATAGGACTCGCCAGCTATTATCGTCGATTCATCCCAAAATTTGCAGAAGTAGCCAAACCCCTAACATTACTTACCCGAAAACACGCACGTTTTGAGTGGACTCACGTATGTCAGGATGCCTTTGACAAACTCAAGAAAGCTTTAACTGAAGCCCCAGTGTTAGTTTATCCCGATATGACAAAACCCTTCAAATTATATACCGATGCTTCTGATACTGGTATCGGAAGTACGTTAACGCAAGAAACAGAAGATGGCGAACGAGTAATACAATATTTATCCCAACAACTGTCCGACACTCAAAGAAAATGGCCAATAATAGAAAGAGAAGCTTACGCGATAGTTCACTCATGTCAAAAGTTTCGTCAATATTTGTATGGATCAAAATTCACCATTTATTGTGATCATAAGCCCTTACGTCATTTATTTACTTCAGAAATGCGCAATCCACGAATTCAACGATGGGCCATAATGCTTGACGAATATGACTGCACAATTGAACATATCACTGGACTAAAAAATGTAGTTGCTGACGCCTTATCTCGACTACCAATTAAGTCGGCCAAGGTCAATGTTATTGATTCCGATTCTCGAGCGGGCGCAAAATTGAATGCAGACATTGAACCATGTCCCAACTTTGAAAAAGATGAATTAGAAAATTACGACCGAATTTTCAACGGAGATATAGATATAAAGCAGCTACAACACGAGGATGAATATTGCAATTCCGTCATAACGATTCTAAATAATCAAGAAATGACCAATAAGAATTACAGTCAACTTAGTAAATCATTTGTCGTGCAGGACGATTTACTATACCATTTGGCGGATACCGACCATTGTAATAGGTATCCTGGGTTACAGTTGTGTATTCCTATTGCATTACGTCAACAACTCATTGAGGAAGCACATGACGGATTCTTAGGAGGTCACTTTGGTATCGATAAAACATATCATAAAATCCGCTCCAGATACTACTGGCCAGGCATGTACAAGAATGTAATAGACTACGTCACTAAATGCGTGACATGTAACCTTCGCAAGCTTCAGAAACACAAACCGCCATTACAACATATGCCAATTCCCCACTATCCTTTCGAAATTATATCAATTGATTGTAGCGGACCGTTCCCCATGAGTCATGCAGAAAATAGATTTCTTATTAATATTGTCGATCACTTTTCTGGTTTTCCCGAGTCATTTCCTGTTCCTGACAAATCCGCTGACAGAGTAGCGAGAATTTTAATTGAAGATATTATTCCACGACACGCATGTCCACGAGTCATTGTTAGTGATAATGGTACAGAATTCTGCAACGAGGTCATTACAAAACTTAATCTTTTCTGCAATATCAAACACGTTAAAACTTCAGTTTATCACCCACAGGCAAATGCAAAAGTTGAGCGTTATCATCGCGTTCAAAATGATTTCTTGTCGAAAACGGTTGACGTCACCCAAAGAGATTGGGATACAAAAATTCCATCATTATTGGCAGCATATCGTACGGCAGAGAGTGACACTACCCACATGTCACCGTTCTTTGTGCTATATGGACGTGAACCAGTCATGCCTATGGAAGCTATCTTAACACCAAAGCATCGATATTATGGTGATGATTATCTCTCCTCGATGTTACTCAACATGACTCAAACTTTCCATCACGTGCGCCATCACCTCGCTTTAGGACATGCTAGAAATCAAGAATATTACGATCGTAAGGCTAAGCCAATTACATTAAAAGTCGGTGATCCGGTATATTTCAAAAACCCTGGCCTAACAAACACTAACAAATTATCTCTCCGATGGGACCCCAACTATAGGATCATGCAATTTATCAGTCAGGTCACATGTCTGATTCGCAATCAAATTAACGGAGAAATATGTAAAACACACATAGAAAACTTGCGATTACGGGACGGCAATGCAGCCTGGAACAAATATATGTCACGTCCAGTACATCTTCACCACAAATATAATCAAACACAACGCTCATTTATACCAGTCAGTTGTAGACCGACGAGACAGAAGACCCTTAGTTGATAAAGTTAACCAGTCAGAGGAAGACGCTTTGGATAATATGCCTTTGGCAAAACGAATAGCACACAAGCAAACACAGGATAAAGAAGTACAAATCAGCTCAGAAATCATTAATGATCGTCCTCATGCAGATAGGACACGGTATAAACGTCAAAGCGAAACCAACCAGTTTGAAAATAAAAAGTTTCGTTTGGACAGACATAAGCGGCAAACAAGCTTCAGCAACGAAGATATTGATCACACCAAACGACCCAGACTAACTGAGACTGACGAGCTAGCTGTTGTTAATTTAACACAAACTGGAAACAAAGCAAGTAATGTTATATCCAACTCATTAAAAAACCCCAAAGGCCCACGAAAACACAAACGATTTCAAGTTACGAGCTTTTGAAATGTTAATTAATAAACAACATGAAATGCTCAAGTTAATAATCGGTTAAGGAAGACATCTTTCACCTGATACTAATGAAATGTTATTGTAATTGTTTGCATAGGACAACATGGATCTTCAATTCCTATTTCTATTCATCCTTCAATTCACCCCTTTGAATACCAACCCGTTTTTCCTACCCAAAGGCAAATTGTTACCTTCATATTCGACTTGGACGTTACATGTGCCTTTTAAATTTGGCGCATTAATAGATGATATGAGGGCGCTACAATACAAAGCAAAGGAGTTAGAGAAAAAGGGAAGAAATTGGACAACTCAGAGTCCCGTTAAAAGCCATCGTCATTGGACATATATACATGATATGCTTGAATCATGCAATGAAAATATTGATAATATTAATCATGAAGTGGAAGCCACACAGTTCGAATTGTCAGGATTATTGGATCCTTCTCATGTACGAACCAAACGTTCTTCCGTCTTGCCTTTTGTTGGAGACGTGATGTCCTCGTTATTTGGTACCGCTACAAATACCGAAGTAGAACAGATTGTCCATCGACTGGCTGACATGGAATCAAGACAACGTCACGTATTACATTTATCTGACCAATCGTTAACAATTCTAGGAAACGTATCCATCCACACAAAAAGGATTAGGGAAACAATCAATAAACTAATTAACATTGCCAATCACATGGGAGACGCAATACACGAATTAAATACCTCACAGACTGATCGAGTAGAATTCATATTTAAATCCCAACAAATTCACAGTGCCTTTATGCATTTTCTTAGCTCTATTAAGGACCTTCGCTTCATTATTCGACAGCTTAAATTAGAAATTAGTTTTGCTCAAACAGGTATATTATCTCAATCATTAATGCCGTTACATGCATACCGCAACACCTTAAAAGCCATCAACGATGAATTACCTAAGACAGTTAGCTTACCTTTTGAAATAAATGATACTCCAAATTTATATTCGTTAGTTCATTGCTCATTAACACCAACTAGGGAGAGAAATCGTGCTACAGGATTCGTCTTACACATCAACATCCCTCTTTTAAACTATGCCACAGCTTACGACGTCTACGAAATCATTAATGTGCCCAGTCCGTTTTACTCTAATAATCAATTAATACAAATCTCAACTCAAATAAACAAACATACATTTCTAGCTATTTCTTCCGATTTATCCTCCTATGCATTCATAGAAGACCCATCCATCCCTCGATTTTTAACTAATAAAATACCTTTTTATCCTTTTCAACAACCATTTTATAGCACTGCTCATTCACAACCTTGTCTTCTAACCATTTTCTTGAATCAAACACAAGATATTCACCACAGATGTACTCATTTCATTCAAAATATTACAGATCTGCGAGCATCCGCACACCACATTAATGACGGTCAATGGATACTTATCCATTTTCCAAACGTAACCCTAAAGGTAGATTGTGAGAATAAATCTTACATACTTAAATTACCCGATGTAACTATTTCTCACATTAATTTAGAAGAAGGATGTTCCGCAAATACAGCCGATATTCGACTACCCAGGTATTATAAACGGTCTACTACAATTCAAAGTCGAAATGCTACCCCACATATCGTTAATCATATAAACACTAAGGATTTAATCTTTATACACATAGGAACGAACAGAAAGGAACTGACTGAGCATTTAAAATTACTTTCACATATACCAGATGCAGGAATTACGATTAAAGACATGAAACAACAAGAAAGAAATTGACAAGATTACACCTTTACAAATCTCTATACACATGCTGGGTTTCCCGTAACTTTTATTCTAATACTCATATTAATTGCCGCTGTTGTTTATTTCTGCTAAAACAGGCGTAAGCAACATTCACCATCTCATAATCCCCAAGTTTTAGTGCAATCCTTATCCCCTACTTCCATTCCCCTCCTGGAAACCACACGACCAAGAACACCGCTGAAGATCGACCGCTCCTTCCGGACGCCGCTACAATCCACAAAAGCAACGACAACCTTCAACGAATAAACCTACAAGACCACACGAAGAATCAACCTACAAGACACACGAAAATCAACCTACACGTCCACACGAAGAATCAACCTACACGTCCACACGAAGAATCAACCTACACGTCCACACGAAGAATCAGCCTACAAGACAATGTCCAACCCCGGAGCTAATGCAATCATACCCGAAATAATTATAACACGAATGCCCCGCCACAACTTCGGAATTTCTCACTTAATGGGTAGAAGACATTCACAAGGAGTATTAGAATTACTCGTGGAAATGGAACATTCAAGTATAGGCAGCTCTACGTGGGAACCACTATACAATCTCCCCTTAGGACTTTATTACAGTACCAACTCCAGATATACGAGATGGCAACACAGGATAACATCATCCGGACTTGGGGGAGCCAAGGGCCTCCAGGACCTCGACCAACAAAAAGCCCACACTATCGACATTCCCTCAACACAAAAAAAAAGTCCAAGACCGACGCGACGACGACGAGCCGCGATAACTCGCGATGAGCAAAACGGGGTTATTGTTGCTGTGTCCGTCTGTAGCTTTGTCACTGGTGCTGGCGCCTTCATTTACGATTGTTACCGAAAATGGAACACGGAAATGAATGCCATAAATTGCATTTCATCTGTAGCAAAAAATTTACTAAGAAATTTGATATCGGGATTTGTGTACATTTTTAGAAAGATAATTCACCTCTTCAAAAAACTTTTCGGCGTAGAAGAAGAAATTGAATTCGACGAAATTCCAGATTCTATGATAGATGGGTCCCCTCCAAAAGATGACGATCAATGGCTTTGGCATATTTTTGGCGAACTCCCACAAGGTAGCAATGACATCAATAGGACAATGAGAGAAAGCTGTCTTAGTAATTGTAGGCATCAATATAAATTGGCTAATTGGGCAGTAAGTCACGTTGAAAAATTTAGAAAATGTTTCAAACTATATTTTTG
Source organism: Sacculina carcini (assembly GCA_916048095.2). Lineage (NCBI taxonomy): Eukaryota > Metazoa > Arthropoda > Thecostraca > Sacculinidae > Sacculina > Sacculina carcini. Next base: position 2,292,778 of record OU696594.1, read on the forward strand.
TGTTAGGAACGTAAAGCAATTGTCTTTTGTAGCTTTAAATGAAATGGTGAGCAGGATGACAGGTATCACTTGTTCTGATTACGAGCAACAAGGAGTCCACGGACAGACGAATGCCGGCAGCGTCATTCATACGGGCGCTTGCTTCGATGATTGTCTGTTCGTCTTTGTTCGGTTCCAGTATGAAGGGATGGACGTGTTGCTCATGATCAGAATAAGGCATGGCACATTGGAGTGCGAGTATTTCTCAAACGACAGTGTGACACTCATGCGTCGATACTCAAAAACTTTTCTCGAGCTCACCATGGATTGTATTCAAAAAATGTTAGATTGCGAAATTTTTTCAACAACAGATAAACGAATAATAAACAAAAATGAGGCCGTCTGTCCAAACCTTCTTAAAAGAATTACAAAATAATGGCCTGAAAATGTCCCCATAGCTTCAACCGAAAAATGGAGCAGTATATCAGGATTTAAAAAAAAATCAAATATAATTATTAATGTCCAGCATTCTGAATGGCACATGCCTGATCCAGCTCCAGCATTGGCCACGAATTTCGATTACCGTGACGTCAATTGGGAGCTGGATGAGCGAATGAATGTCAACCTGATGCTCTTGAACGCGCTGCTGTCGAAAGACGGCTACCACATGACGATGGACGAGAAGAATCGAGCGTTCTGTAACCACCCTGAAGTTCGACACTGCAAGATTAAGCTGTTGCGTAAGTAGGAAGCGATCGCGCTGAACGTCGAACGACTGCAGGAACTGAACGCAGGGCTGATCATAAGACCACCCGTTAAACCCGCTGTTGAGAGACAAGCCAGAAATGTGTTTGGCGTCAACTTCAATCCGGCGATCGGCAAACACATCCTCAACAAACCCAAAGCAACCAGCCGTTGACATCTGTGCCAATGACCGCCGTATATCTGTGCCAATGACTCAAATCCGGGACGCGCCGCTCAAAACCAAGACATATCACACTACTACCGGGAATGTCATCCCCACCACAGCGACGCTAAGCTGGCCCGGGGCGTTCTCTGGGAAGTTTACCAAGGACCTCCGAACACTGGGTCTGACAAGTGGCCGAGTGGTGTGCAATGTATTCGAGCGTGTGGGTAGTGTATGTACTGGAAACCGTTTAGCTGGATAGGAATGATAACGTAAGGGATAAGATGGGGCGCTAGGTGCAGGAGGCTGTCACGTAGCCGCCCACCCGCTGTGAAGATTTCAAGATCACCCGCCTAATGGTGTATGATGGCCGAACTTAAACCGTATCCGCGGTGCGTTAGTGTGAGCCATTCACAAAGTCTGCTGTCTCCGCTGATGCACGAGGCATTTTGGGGTCCACTCTTCTCGCAGGAGAGTGTGGTTATGACAAATTACGGATCCCGAATCCGTCAAGATATAGCAAACTAAGTTGGTGAGAGCAGAGGTAGCTACCGCGTCCCAGCGATCGATCAACACTGACACTGCTCCCGGGACGGACGGCGCAATGGCTCGGGAATTGAAAAGCGCCCCACCGACTGTTCTCACACGCCTCTGCAATATTTTTATTTACCGAGCCAAACTCAATCGTAACCGAACCGAACTCACTCTGAAATCGTAACCGAACCGAACCGACTTTGTAACCGAACTCTGTAACTCAACTTTGTAACTCAACTTTGTAACCGAATCTGGTCTTCCTGGATCTGACCAAAGCCTTCGACGTCGTCTCACACTCGTCAATTGTCAGGGCAATGGACATATTCGGAGTTGGCTGCGGGCTGAAGAACATAATAACGGACATGTACCGCGCCTGTACCACCACCATCAAATGCGCTGGCGGCACCACGCCTGCCATCTCGCTTCGGCGCGGTATCAAGCAGGGTTGCCCGCTGAATCCTGTGCTCTTCAATCTGGTTATGGACGAGTTATTTGGCCGTGTGGGAACCCGGCACGCGTTCGGTGCACCTGACCGACGAGGAGTAAATGCCTTTGCATCTACTGACGATTTGGTATTGGCGAGTGGCACGAAACACGGAGTCATTGGCTGCTGGACCGGGCTAGTGAGTTCTTCCACGAGAGATCGATGACCGTCAACGCGCAAAAGTCGCACTTCCCACTAGGACGTTATTCGAATTGCAAAAGCCAACCACTTCAAAATAGCCAAGGTATCATGTGATAATATTTTCAAACTCGATGGCAAAATGCTGCAGAATATAAAACCCAACAAGGTCGTGAAGTACCTGGGATTGTCTCTGACACCCATGGGAACACCGCTGGCAAAATTCCAGAATATCGCAACAAATCTAGCCGCTGTCAAAAAGGCGAGTCAGAAGTCTTATCAGAAAATTGACTTGCTACGATTCTGTCTGCTAAGAACGCACATGCACATGTTGCGCCTTTAGCGCGTAACGGAGTCCCTGCTTAACCGCATTGACGGTTTAGTCCGCAAGACAGTGGGAGGAATACTCCAGTTGTCACACGGCACTCAAGTGCCCGTGTTCTACATACACTCAAACAACGGCGGACTTGGACTATTGTGCACGCGAGGCGCGTGTTTAGCGTTTAAAACACCTGGCCAGCAAAGACCTGTTAGTGAGATCATACGCAGCCGCCGAGAGACTTGATACCGAGATGAAACGATGGTGCGTTAAGCTGAGCATGCCGGATGCTGCCGCTAAGAGACACGCAAACACAAAGCGGCAACACGAAACAAAGCGCGTAGCCAGATACAGACAAACCAAAATAGGCAGTCAATTCGACTGAGTCAACATAAGCTGGTGTAGGAGGAGTGCTCGAAGCGCGTCCTCAAAAAGATGAACTTGACTGTACGCACCTCAGTACGGAGCTGACTGAGGCTGCCGCACGACACGCCAACCGCGTTATTTCATGCGTCGGCAGCTGATGGCGGTCTGGGAGTCATGTGCCTTGCCACCTCTGCTCCCTTGTGGCTACGCGACCGCCTGACGGCACTGAGGCGTTCGTCCCACCCCTTCGCCGCATCGTGGCATCGGGCTACTCTGTACAATGGTGTAGCGGGCCGCTCGTCTGGGCCTCTACAATGTCCAGACGAAGCAGAAGCTTCGAGAGAGTGGCGCAGCAGGCTGTACGGCTCGGTCGACGGTCCGGTGCTAGCCTCGCACTACATGGGGACCATTGTGTTGGGCTGGGTGCGCAAGGGTCGCTTCCTCCGTGGAGCGGCCTATGTGCGCGCGGTCCACGTGCTGCATAGAACATACTGACTGACAACAACCGACAGACTACCAACCATCGTTTAACGACCGGGGGGCCTGATGCTCCGTCCTGAAACCCAGGGCTGGGCGCGTGTGTGTATATATTTGTATGATAGGATAGGAAACTGGCGGTCCTCGAATTCATCCGCCTTACCGGCGTATGATGGGCAACCGTAAGCCGCATGTGCGGCGCGGTTGGGCGGAGAGTGGGGCTAAAATCCATGCTGAGGGTAGTTACGAATCTGCCCTTCATAAACAAAACCGAAACCTGCAATTTATGTGTCCATCGTTTGATTCATGTGTGTACTGTTTGAAAAATAAAAAAGTATGTAGCCAAATGCCTCGGCGGTCGGCGCTTGCGTGCGTGTGCATGCGGCGGCGGGACTCACCGCATCGTTCGGCAATTAAGAAGCAATTCAGAACTGGCACGTGCACCCAAAACACAAATAAACAAACAAACAGAACTGGCACGGACCAGGGGAATCCTACTGACTAATTAAATCATAGCATCGCGATGGCCACGGTCGGTGTTGACGCGATGTGATTTCTGCCCAGTGCTCTGAATGTCAAAGTTAAGAAATTCACCCAAGCGCGGGTACACGGCGGGAGTCACTATGACTCGTCGGTTTTGTCTGCGACACCATTGCTGGCTAAGTCGGCGGCGGGTTCGCCAATGGCGATGGCTGCACAGGCCGCTAGGAGACGGCAGCGACTGACGGTAGCGGCTGCGGGGAGGTCGGCGGCGACCACTGAGCGTCAGGGTGTTGTCGTCCGCGAGACGGATACCCGTGGGGCGGCGACGAATGAGGGGCTGCTTTCGGCGGTGGCGCCGCCGCTGCAAACAAGGTCACGGACTAGGTGTCAGGGGCGGCCGACGGGTCGAGAACGGTGAAACTTACTGACAACAGACCGACCAATGACACATACACAGTAAGACAAGACGAGAACACACCGCAGAACACCCAAACGACAACACTGACTAGACCCTGCCACATTCGACTGAACAGACTGACTGACACTCAATGCACCTCACACTTACACTATCCACACAACACAGGACATAGATCTGTGGTGCTGGCAGCAATTCAGGAGGGTGATGAGGACTTGGCGCCGGAAACAGCGGCGGCAAGCTCCAGTCCTACGGATCTGGCGAGCACCAACGAGAGATCTTGGGCTTCACCGCTCGGGGACGCTCATGTCGATCAGTTGATGCGTCTCGAAGACGCCTTGCGGGCGCCGCATGACGCCACCAGTGGGTGGCAGGCGGCCGAGCTCCAATCACTGACAAGCGATCCAATCGAGCGGCAGCAGATCCCAGGGGACGCCTGAACGATATTGTTGGCCGAATGCTGCGCCCAGAGCGTCGGTCAACAGAGCGACCTTCAATAACAACAATATGACCTTCAATAACAAAAAATTCGAGTGTATACACTACAGGTCAGGAGCAAGCACTAGCGATTCTTACAAATACTTGGCGTCGGACGGCTCACATATAGCAACAAAACAGCATGTGAAGGACCTGGGAATCACTCTGAGTTCAGATGGAAGTTTTACGATGCATATACATCATACAGTGAAAAAAGCAAGAAGCCAGGCTGGTTGGATACTCCGCACTTTCCAAACAAGGCAAAAAGCACCGATGCTCACACTGTACAAGGCATTGGTCATACCTTTGCTCGAGTACTGTTGCCAATTGTGGTGCCCATTTGAGAGCAGGAGAGAAACAGGTTCTTGAGTGAGTACAGCGATCCTTCACATGTAGAATATCTGACGTCCAACATCTGAACTATTGGGAAAGACTGAAGCAGCTAGACCTCTACTCACTGGAAAGACGGAGGGAAAGATACGCCATATTGTATATACAAAAGATCCTCTCCGGAGAAGCTTTCAACAGCATTAATATACAAACCGTCATTCACCCGAGACGGGGTCGTCTCTGTCGCATAAGAAACATCAACCTGCGTGCAATTACAAGAGTCAAAACAATGAGCGACAATACGCTTGCTATTAGGGGCTGCCGACTCTTCAACGCATTGCCAAGACAGCTGCGAGACTCAGTTGACATGAGATTGAACCTGTTCAAAACACATCTAGACAAATTCTTGCGGGAAATCCCCGATCAACCCAAGCTGCCGAGTTACCACATCAGAGCCGCCAGCAACAGCATCCTGGACCAGCTGGCGCTGAAACGAGCAGAAGGGGTGTACTAGTGGTGGCGCACCAGCGTGACCACGGGCAGCAATGACTGCCTGAAACTATCATCACAGGAATCACAGGAAGCGACTCTACAGAGCACTGAAGGGACCGGCTGGGGCTGTGACCAAGGCTGTCAGGTACGCTGCTCTGCAGCAAGCCTGGCGTAAGTCCGTGTCGCACGCCGCACGCTCGATCCTGGAGGGGCGCTGGGGGGAGTCGTTCACGAAATCTACTGTCACCGCTGAGGCACAGGAGGCCTTTTGGGGTCCGCTCTTCTCCCGGGAGAGCAAGGTTGAGAGAGAGAGAGAGAGCTGGGGTTCAACACACGTTCAAAATGATCCTTAAATTCCTCCCCACTCGGACACGTTTTTTTCTCGTTATCAGATCCGAGATCTCCTTTCCAGCTAATAGCCTTCCATACCCTTGCGTCATCGCTGTCCTCCAACAACCTCTCCAATCTTCCAACATTCTGGCTGTCTCTGGTCTCAGTCCTCTGTGAACACTGGCTATTTCTCGCGCATTCATACAGATCATACAGATACATATTTCATACAAATCGTCAGACACACTTATTGCAAACGAATTAACGTCCTCATTCCCATGGACGACAGGTAACCCGAAACGTGATAAGGTTTCTACCAGCCGGTCTTTCATTATGTTTCGAAACACAACTGGCCTCCTCGCGACAGTCCTCTAACATTGCATAATCTCCCAGTATTGACGCTATCCTCAGAATGTTGTTCAAACATGTACCGAAGCCCCCCAGTGAAACACCAATCGGTGCATGGTCTGACGGTAGCTCTTCTCTAATAACTCGGAATTCATCAACATGCTCCACTATATTCGGGGAGACCAGACATGTGTCTAATTCAGATATCCATTCCTTACCTTTCCTGTAGGTCTTACAACTTACGTAGTGTATGTCTCCAAAACGCAAGTTATTCAGAACTAAGAGTTTGTTTTTCAAGCAGATACCCGACAGCACCTCAGCATTGTCGTTCATACGAGCTACGTCATCAATGTCTGGATATGAAATCGGCATATTTGGCATTTCGTACATTTTGGCCAGTTCTTGTATCGCTCTCCCAAACCTAGCGTCCAAATCACCCATAATCACAAATCCGTTCCTCATATAATTAAACATTATCTTTTCCTGAATGGCAGCAAAAGCAGCAAGAGAGTAATAATGAGAGTCACACGGTGGAACATAGCAAAAACCAAACATTACTCCCTCAAAACACCTCATTTGCAGCCACACTTGATCTCCAATGATAACATCCACATCATGCATATCTTCCCTAATACTATTTCTTATCACAACCACTAAACCACCCTGTTCCGCTGCGCCCATCGCTTCCCCCCTATACGGTACATAGCCAAACATACACACAGGCAGCGATGTCTTAACTTCACTCAAAGCAATAACATCATACTCTCTTAACATACTACTTACACGTGATTTCTCCAACTTTGTACATACACCATTTACGTTCCATGAAACAATTTTAATTCGTACTTGCCTTATACACTGCGGCTTACTTAGAAAAAAGACTGATTCCACTTGTCAATTACTTCCTGATTTCTGTAGATCTTGCGCTCTCGGGTATCCAGCCTTATCTCACAGCCGACGTTCTCCGGCCTCTCCTTCTCGCGCCTTTCCGAGTCCCGCATTCGCTGCCATTCTCTCCTCACACTCGGGTGGACATCCTTTTTTACATATATCTTGGAGTATATCTATCAAGATGTTTTCAGGCGCTTCGCGTTCTCCAGGACTCGGCGCCGTGTCTCCGGGTCGGGTACGGTTATTAGCATCGGCCGATTCCGTCGTTGACCTCCACCCGCTGCACCAAGACGCCTTCCACGGCACCACCGCACTCCCTCCACACCCATCTTCGTCCAGAGCCGTTTCAGCTTGTCCTCATCCGTAGACGCACCGTCCAGTTGCTCATTTTCATCGGACAGGCACAGTATCACCAAATTCGACTCCCTTTCTTTCCGGTCAACATTCTCTAAGTACCTCTGTTGCCTGGCGATTATATCCGCTTGTTTGTCCACCCTATCACTCAATTCCGCCAACTTCTTCCCAACCAAGATATCTGGGGACATCAGAGTCCTTTTCAGATCTGCAACTTCGGTCATGACCGCATCCAATATGTCCTCCAGCGCCTTCACCATCGGTAACCCTTCCTGCCTCTGAGCGGACAGAATCGCGTCAACCAATTCTTCTTTATTCACTTTCATTAGTTGTGTCTTGTTCATTTCTGAAAGTCGTTTAGTCATTATTACTTGTGCACCCACCTGATTCGTTGCGTTCACACAAGTACAACAATATGAAAACCACTGTCAAACTGGATCACACAAGCACACGTCCGTACACGGCGAAGTCACAACACAGTCACTTGACACACGTCCAATCACGGACCCCCAGCCTGTCAGGATGAAGCTAACCGAGTCGGTGAGTGCAGAGTTTGTCGCAGCATCCCAGCGATCGATCGACACTGACACTGCTCCAGGCCCGGACGGCGTAATGGCCCGGGAAGTGAAAGGCGCACCACCGCCTGTCCTCGCCCGTCTCTACAATCTATTTCTCTATCTCGAACACATTCCTCAACCACTCAAACACACACGCACTACATTTATCCCCAAAACACAAAATGTCACCTCACCTTCACAATTCCTACCTATCTCAATCTCTTCCACTATTCTTCGTCTATTCACACGTATCATGGCACATCACACCACACAACACCTCCCACTGAACCCCGCACAGCGCGCCTTCCAACCGGTTGACGGCTGTGCGGAGAACAATCACCTCTTTCAACACCTTCTATACGAGGCGAGGACTCGGTACCGCAACCTGTGCCTAGTGTCGATCGACATGCGCAAGGCTTTCGACTCGGTCTCGCACCATTTGATCGTCCGAGCGTTTCGCCGATCGGGAGCTCCCAGACGAGCGCTGCGTCTGGTAGAAGCATTATACCGCGACGCGACCACCGAAATTCGGCCAGAGACATTCGTCCGGGTGAAGAGGAGAGTCCGTTAGGGCGATCCTTAGAGCTCGGCGCACTTCAGCTTGGTGATCGACGAGGCCGTGGCTGATCTGGATACCGACGCATGTCGCGAAACCCCGCCAATCCTGGCGTTTGCCGACGATCTCGTCATTGTTGCTCACAAACCAGCGATGCTTCAGTGGCGGATCGATCGGGTGGTGTCACGATTGGTTGCATGCGGGCTCCAGGTCAACCCTGACAAATGCGTCTCGCTCACCATTCTGCCCGATGCACACCGTAAGACGACGGCAGCTGACGCACGGAGAGCCTTCACAGCCTCTGGGGAGTTGATTCGTGCCCTCGACGCCGGCGAGGAGTTCAAATACCTCGGGGCGCAGGTGAACCACTCGGGTTCTCGCCTGCGCACACCGCCCGGGGAGCTCCAGGCCGGGTTGGGCCAGATCCGGGACACGCCGCTCAAACCTGAGCAACGGATGTTGATCCTCCGAGATCACCTCCTGCCGTCGATGCAACATAGGCTGGTGTCGGCGGAGTGCCCGAAACGCGTCCTCAAGAAAAAGAGCTGGTTGAAGCTGCCGCACGACACGCCAACCGCGTTCTTTCACGCGTCGGCAGCTGATGGCAGCCTGTGTGTGATGTGCCCTGCCACCTCTGCCCCATTGTTGCCTCGCACTACAGGGGGACCGTTGTGTTGGGCTGGGTGCGCAAGGGGTCGCTTTCTTCGCGGGGCGGAATATGTGCGCGCGATCCACGTGCCGGGCAACCTGCTCCCTACCGGAAGCAGATGCAACCGGAGTGGTCGGCCGAGCCGTTCGGTCTACGAGGCTGGGTGTGGACGACCTGAGACGCTTGGACACGTCAGTCAGGTATGTCCGAGGACACATGGCCCGCATATCGGTCGGCACAAGGCGGTCAGTTTCCTGGCGGGCCGCATGTCGGAGTTTGGATTCGAGGTGCGAGTAAAGCCGCCCATCACAGTCTTCCGCTGGTGTGCGATGGCCGGACATCACCGCGTCGAACGGCCGAACTGCGCAAGCAGTTATCATTGACGCACAGGTGGTGGCTGACCCTGCCGACCTGGACACGGTGCATGCATGGAAGATCAGGAACTATGATAACAGTGAGTGGTGTGCAATGTCTGCGAACGTGTGGGTAGTGTATGTACTGGAAGCCCGTTAGCTGGATAGGCATGTGAAGGTAGGGTGCTGACGGCCCGCTGTGAATATCTCAACATTACCCGCCTAATGCCGTATGATGCCGAACTTAAACTGTATCCGAGGTGCGTTAGGCGGAGGGTGGGGCAGAAGTCGATGCTGGGGGGCAGTTACGGATCAGCCTTATAAAAAACGAAACCTACCAATTTATGTATCCGTTGTTGTACATGTTAATATCTTAGTATGTACAGGTTAATATCTGAGGCTGTAACGAACACAAGTAGTCTCATCAACAATGGCGGGATCTCTGATATCTAAAGGGCACTGGCTTTATCTTTAACTTCAAACAGATATGGATAATAATTCCACCTTTCAAAACCTTAATTAACACAATTGATGTATGGGATGGATGCTTAGTTTTTGTTATGTATGCACGTTAAAAGAATGTTAGCTGGATAGGCAAGAGAAGGTAGGGCGGGGCGCTGGGTGCTGGGGGCTGTCACGTAGCTGGCGACCCGCTGTGAATATCTCCGCTGTGAACATTATCCGTCTAATGGCGTATGAGGGTCAAACCGTATTCTGCCGCGTTTGGCCGAAGAGTAGGGCAGGTGTCGAAACAGGTGTCGAAACAGTGACGTCACTCTTGACGTCACTGAGTGGCTGGCGATTTCGAGCGGCTATGCCGTGTCCAGCAGATCGACCCTTGCGAAATGTGGGATGGGAGCGCGCGCCGGCTTTACCGGCGCATGGTCGTGGGCGACGCCTCACAGTGGGCCATGGTGAAAGCCACGCTAGTCGCCGAGTTTGGCGTGCCTCGCCAAGAGGCGTGGAGGCGCTTCTCGACTCGTCAGTTTCGATCTGGCGAGTCAGTGGACGCCTTTATGGACGGTCTAGAGCGTCCAGGTCGCCGTGTAGGGTTGACACCCGAGAGCTTGGCGTTCCGCGTCAAGTTTTACAAGGGTTTCCCCGACTCGATTTATGAGTGGGCTGTGGCAAGAGAGGGGGCTTATACCTCCGATTTCGACAGTGTGCTGTCGGCGGTGCGTGCTAGCATTGGTGCGCGTAGGGCTGCTGCAGCCAGAAACCGCCAATCCGGGGTGGTGGCTGCATCTAGGCAACGAGCCAACTACGCACAAGTAGCGAGCAGCTCTACAGTTCCTCGAGCGTCGGACCAGCGAGACGGCTCTGTGTCTCGGCCGACCGGAGCGCGACCGTTACATCGATGGTGGCCTGCGCGCTGTACACATCGCTGCCGTGTTGAGTGCTAATTGGCTTGATTGGACGTGTTATGGTCGGGTGCACGGTGAAGCCGTGCGAAGGTGAGAGGGCTTTGCCCCGTTTGACTGATTACACTAATAATTAATGTTTGATAAGCTTCCTAAAAACGTTTCGAATTCGCTGTACGCTGATGACAGTGGATTTGTGGATTTAAGACAATGGTGTGTATGAGATAATACAGTTTTTGCCGCTGTCGCTGAAAACTGTAACGAATTGGGTAGGAATGAACGACTTCAAATTTTCTCGAGGCAAATTTTCTGCAGTATTGTTCACAATAAACAGTCATGAATAGGGTTCTACACTCAGAATCAGTGGAGAGCCAATCCTATAAACGGTCTCGTTCATCGGAATCATACTTGACAAATAACTAAACATGCGCGAAGATATACACTACTTGACAACGCGATGCATCAGGAGGCCGAACAACGAGTGTCATAGCGGGTACACGATGTGTTGGTGAAACCTCGGTAATTATTCGGATAATCTACAAAACTGTGTATCGTGATTGTCTGTGTCACTGTGTTTGTGCTTGTTTGTACGAGTGCCCTGGTCGTCCTGTCCTGTTGTGTATGTGTGCGTGTGTGTAAATACAGTCGGTCCAAACTACTCACGCTATGAACTTGTATAGCTCCGTGACGAGCCAAACGCCACACATGCCTGGATGTTCCAGGAGATGGCAAGATATCTTGTAACATTCTAGAGCAACAAGATCATGAAAAATTCATGATAATTGATCCAAAAGATCCAAACGTAGGGCAAAAAGTAGGCCATGGGTGTAGATGGCTTTAAAAAACATCCTGAGAGAGAGCAAAATTGGCAAGGTATATCTACTTCTAAATGCGCGAATACCCGTCAGCACTAAGAATGAATGGTCCTTACGTATTATCGGGAGGACCTTTGATTTTTACTTTTTCTTTTTTTTCACAGGGTTTGTTGGTTAGTATGAAGATCTTTGATTTACCGCGCACTGATGAAGAGGCTGTTGTGTTCCTTCAGGAGAAAAGTATCTTGCCGGCTGAACGAATCTGTCCGAACAATCACTGGAAGCAATTTTGGAGTCGTATTTGGCCGAATTCATGTGGCGGAAGCATGTTGCCTGTACTGATGTCTTTGAGTCACTTTTGGAAGCAATTGCGACGTTCTGGCCTCCGGAATTACATATGTAATGTTATTTTATTGTTTTAACCGTTTCAATAAATAATTTACTTTAATTTTTGAGTCGTTTTTTTAAAGGTCCTCCCGATAATACGTAAGCACCGAATGGATAATTCCAGCTACGAACTGAACGGCACACCGGCAACATTCAAGCTTTAGAGGGGGCTGAACCAGCACAGAGGTTCAATTTATGCTCCTGAACTTTCGAATATCTCACTGGGTGAGCTCACCGAATGGATTGCTTCCCAAGACAATCAAACAAACGCTCAAATGTACTCTTCCTGACTTTCAACAAGTTCAAATATCCGAATGAGCTTTAATTCAACTATGTTAAATACAGTGAGGGCGTGGTATCCCAGTCCTCCACGATGCAACTGTGGGAAAATCGGCCACAAACCCCAAATTGCAGCAAAGAGGCAACATGTCCCAACTGTGGCGAAAAACCACGCGGCAACCACTGCGAGAAAGATGCGCACAGCGTCAACTGTGATGGGAAACATCCATCAGCGTCCAACTAATGTCCCACATATATCAGGGAAAAGGAAATTGAAAAGATCAAGTACACCAACAAGTCCACATACGACGAAGCCAAACAAGTCTCAAGTGCATGCATGTGGCAAAACATCCTATGCTGCGCAATGTCAAACAATGATCAGTGCACCCACAAATGAAACATTGCAAAAATTGCAAACAAAAATCGATACCATATCTGACGCAATTACACAGTTGGCGACAGTTGTTGCCAGCCTCGTGAAAACAACAATTGTCCAACCAGCATAGACCACCGCAAACTCCAACTCGAATCCGCACACCATCACAAACGGCGCCAAGAACGTTCTGGAATCGATCCCTCGCTAAGACCGTAAATATGTCAACATCACAAAACAATACTGCTCATACAGCACAATAAGGCACATTAACAACACACAAATTGCGCCCATTGATAACGACTATGCATCCACCTCCAACAAAAAGCTGCAAAACCACTGAAAACCACGAGATACAACAAAAACAGACAACTGACTAACATATACTTGATACCAATATGGAAAATAAAAAAGACGCCGTATATGAAATACTAAAAATGATGAAACACGGCGACTCCACATCGTTATAAGCCACTCGATACTGAAAAAGCAATACTTGAAATGAGATAGACATTCAAGACAGAACGCACAAGAGTGAAAGGACATGTTCGGTCAGTGAAATGGGCCAGGAGATGTCACGCCAGCGATACAGGGCATGCGTGAACCAATCATTTATTAATTTGTGTACTTGTTGACATAGCGCCCATAAACATAAGCGCGAAAAATCGAAAATAAGTCACATAATAAGCAATGCGAAAATACACCATATATGATAGCGAGACGAAAGACAGGAACACGAATGTTCAAAAAAATACAATTTACAACAACAACACCAACACACAACTATATAAAAACACTAGATCACAGATCAAACACCACAAAACTATACAACACACTGAAAAGCATCACACTCTCAAACAGCAATATAACACGCACACACGCAGCCATCACGACCGACACAACATCAGTACCATCAAATAAACAACAAGCAAACACACTCATTAATCACTACTCACACATCAGCCACATCACTCCTTCACAAGACAGAAAAATCATCAGACGAAAACACACATTCAGCACAGATCCACTATATACACCATTCACACATGCGCAGACACGACACATCATACACAACATCAAACAATCATCAGCCTGTGGTCCAGATGGAATAAGTAACATCCATCTGAAACATCTTGGACCACAAGGCATACAGACACTCACCAACATATCCAACTACAGCTACTCACACAACACAATACCTCACATCTGGAAAACGGGCATAATCATCACTCTTCACAAACAAGGCACAGACCCCACGCTTCCTTCTTCACATCGTCCAATCACACTGCTCTGCACACCATCAAAAATCACAGATCGCCTCATCCTCAAACTCATCACATCACAAACCCCACTATCACAATCACAACACGGCTTCAGATGACTGCACTCTACAACCACACTGCTCACAAAACTCACACAGACCATGATGGGTAACATAAACACAACAAAACCACCACACAGAACACTACTCATAACACTCGACATCAGCAAAGCCTTCGACAGAGTTCCACGACACAATCTCACAAACAAAAGACTAGACACCACACTTCACAATAACACAAAGATGGTTGGCAAACTACCTCGCTGGCAGATGCGCCCATGTGAGGTACAACGGACAATCATCTCACACACGCAACATATCAAACGGAGTCATCAGGGCTCCGTTTTAGCACCAAGACTTTTCAACTTATACAGGGTGACACAAAAAAAACAGAGCTCATAAAAAGTTGAATAATTTCCGCAATATTCAAGTAATTCTGTTATTTGTTTCAGATCATTAAGAAGACGGATTGATCTAAGAGTCTACCACGTGTGAGCTTCGAGATGCCTTGGACTACAGAGCAAAAGACATTTGCAGTTGAGACATATTTTCGGCTGAAGTCTTTCCGGGAAACGCAATTGCGATTCAAAGACCATTTCAATTGTCGTGAATTTCCTGTCAGCTCAGTGATCTGCGGATGGGTTAAAAAATTCAGAACCCATGGGACTGTGAATAACCTCAATGCAAAAGACAAAAACAGACAATCACACTCTGGGCGACCAAAATCATCACGGACACAAGACAATGTTGCTGCAGTCAGAGACTCTGTTGTCCGCAGCCCAAGAAAGTCTGTGCGTCGGCGAAATCAAGAGCTTGGCATCAACCGGGAGTCTGTAAGAAGAATTTTGATCTCAGATCTCCATCTTTATCCCTACAGGATTCAAATCAAGCACAAGCTCACAGCTGACGACATGAGGAAGCGAGTAACCATGTGCCAGTGGTTTTCAGACAAGATTGTCGATGAACCGGACTTTCTCGACAACATGTGGTTTTCAGACGAGGCCCACTTTCTGCTGTCTGGGCACGTTAACTCTAAGAATAACATCTTCTGGGGCAGCACACTCCCTGACCACTGCCTGCAAAGGCCCTTGCACTCTGTCAAGTGTACTGTCTGGGTGGCCATTTCAACTCATGGCATTATCGGGCCATTCTGGTTTGAGGACGATGACGAGCGGCCCTTGACTGTGAACACGGAGCGCTACATCCAGGTCCTGCGCAAGTTCTGGGTAGCACTTGGCCGGCGTAGAGGCATTGACAGAGCCCTCCAGTGGTTTCAACAGGACGGAGCCACCCCTCACACCTCCAATGAATCCCTGGAGTGGCTGCAGCAGCGCTTCGATGACCGACTCATCAGCCGCAGGTGCAACCCGGAGTGGTCACCGCACTCACCAGACCTGAACCCCCCAGACTTCTACCTGTGGGGTTACCTCAAGGACAGGGTGTATGAGCACAACCCCCAGACCATCCCTCACCTCAAAGCAGCCATCACAGCAGCCATCAGAGCCATCCCGAGAGGAGTGCAGGAGGCTCATTGAGAACTTTGCCAGGCGAATCCAAGTCTGCCTGCAGCGCCGGGGCGCGCATCTGGAACATATCTTTGAGCGGCTGTAGAACAACGAGTTTTTGTTGTACAGAATTGAGACTTTGCAGATGTTGGCTACATAGGTTGTACATATTTCCATAGAATTTTTGTTTCAAACTGAATAAAATTTCAGGAGTTATAAGACTTTTAGTGAGCTCTGTTTTTTTGTGTCACCCTGTACCTACACGACATGCCAGCACCCAACACTCCATCCATACAAATATCATCATATGCAGACGACATCACAATCACAAGCACACACAGACACGCCGACACAGCAGTGCAAACACTACAACCTTACATCAACACACTACAACAATGGTTCAGCACAAACCAACTGAAAATTGCGCCTGCCAAATCCACAGCCACACTCATCACCAACTGGACATCCGAACACAACTACACACCACAAATCACCATCAACAACACGATCATCCCACACACGCACACACCAAAAATACTAGGCGTCACATACGACACACAACTCTCATTCAAACAACACATCACAAACATCAAAACCAGTCATCCCACGCCTCAACACACTGAAAGCACTCTCACACACAACTTTCGGACACAACAAAGACACCACAACCACCATATACAAAGAGTACATCCGACCCGTGATAGAATATGCTAGCCCCGCATGGGCTAGCAATCTCGCAACACGCCACACAAACACACTTCAAACACTTCAAAACACTGCACTCAGAACAATCACAGGATGCACAGCTACCACACCAGTAGACCACCTCCATCAAGAAACCAAAATACTCAAACTGACACACCCCCTAGACATGAGAGGCACACAAACACTCGCAGCAGCAGTCACCAACAGAGCACATCCACTACATCACCTCACAACACAAGACAACACAAACATAAACATAAAAACAATACCAAGCACACTTTACCACAGACAAATTTTCACATCACTTCCACCAGCTCCCCCACGCACATCAATCAAGAAACACATACACACAGAGATCGCACGAAAAGCCATACACTCACTACAACACAATACACTCCTACAAAGACACCCACCGGACACACACAAATCAGAAAACACACTCACACACGAATACAAAGTGCATCTTTCCAGGTTGAGATGCGGTCATTATCCTGCCCTTCTGTCATATCAGAAAAGGTTGAATGACTCAATCGATGACACCTGTCCAGATTGCAATTCAGCACCACACACCATCACACACATCATGTAACACTGCACAGCACACACACAACTCAGACGCCAACACAAAATCAATTCCATCAGAGACCTGTGGAACAACCCGGTCGGTGCCGTGTCTTTCCTCAGGAGCTCGAGGTTGCTCGGCCAGACAACCTGAGGAACAACAACAACAACAACTCTGACCGGCACTGAGAACATTGTTGGAGTTGAAGTTGGAGACCATCGCGAACTCCAACTCGAATCCGCAGACCACGGCAAACGGCGCCAAGAACGTCCTGGAATCGAACCCTTGCCCCGGCCGTTCATCTGTCAACATCACAAAACAATACTGCCCACACAGCACAATAACGCACACCGACAACATACAAATTGCGTCCAATAACCACGGCTATACATGAACCTCTAACAAAAGGCTACAATACCACCACGAGCTACTAGAAAAACAACTCACTAACATATACTGAATGCACGATACTTAACAGGTACTTAGTACTCACAGATATTTAACAGGTACTTAACAGATACTTAACAGATAATTAATACAAATATGGAAATTCAGAAAGAGGCTGTATTTGAGTTATTATGATGTGAAAAAGGCGTCCCAATTTATATGCTCGCTCAGTGGGTGACGTGGGCCAATGAAATGGCACGCCAGCGACACAGGTCATACGAGGACCAATAAGAGATAAGTTCATTTGTATTTTATATGGCGCACATTCGACACAGGCGCGCATAATATCAGTCAATGAGAACAATGTTGAATGGCAAGAATAAACACTCAGATGAGCGAATAACCATAGAGGATAATAACAAATATAAGAATCTAACTATATCTGCACAACAAAATATAAATAAAAAACAATACAAACTACTATAAAGAGAAACAAGTAATGCAATGAAATATGGAGCAATAAATCACAAAATGACGCGCGACGCAAAATCATCAACACACAATAATAGTCCACAACACTCATACACAGACACAAGGTATAGATACAGACAAGATGAAGAAGAATGAGTAATAGGATCAAAATATATTTCTAATAGGAACTAACGCAACGAAGAGGTGAATGAGCGATAGGTTGACGAAGATA
Organism: Sacculina carcini; assembly: GCA_916048095.2. Lineage (NCBI taxonomy): Eukaryota > Metazoa > Arthropoda > Thecostraca > Sacculinidae > Sacculina > Sacculina carcini. The sequence continues at coordinate 2,310,615 of OU696594.1, forward strand.
TTATGTGAAAAGGAAGCGAATTGTATAGATGTATAATTGCATAGATGAGGACCATAGAAGGAAAATGATTTCAAGTACCAGGATGATTCATTTATGGCACGAGGACAAGAGAGAGGAAACGGAAGTCGGGAAGGTTGTTGGAAGGAGATAGCAGGTCAGAGAGGTATGAAGGCTGCAAAGGATCATCTATTAGTTTATAGATAATACAACATACTTCAAAGTGTATTCGTAATTTAATAGGGAGCCATAGGAGCCTGAAGAGAAAGGGAGGGTGTGTCGGCAGAATGAGAGATCTAGAACAAAGCGACAGGATTGGTTATAAACAAGCTAGAGAATTATGAGGGAGGATTTAGGACAATTGAGGTGGAGTAAGTTGTAGTAATCAAGTCAAACAAACAAACAAAACAAACAAACAAACAAACAAACATATATTTACTATAGCGCCTGTAAAAACACGGGCGCGCATAACTTCAAGACGAATAACAAAGCGTAAATACATATATACATATACATACATACACAAACATGCACTTATACATATACATACATACACAAACATGAACTTATACATACACATATACACATGAGTTTTGAGTACAATAAATAGGAATAGAAAATGGCTAGCTGAATGGAATCAGAGTTTGGCGAAAGGAGTGAGAGTGTGAGAAGCAGGATCAAACGAGATGTCAAAAAGGTGATTTTGAAGTCGGGAAGCAAAAATGCGGTAGGAAGAAGATGAAGTAATATGAGTCGGGAAAATAGTTTGTTTTAATATTTTGTTGTTTTGTTTTTAAGTATTAGTTTGATAGCTGAAGACTGATCAAGACAAGGATGGAAAGGATATAGAGAGCGAAGTATAAGGCGACATCTATGTGAAGTAGATAGAATGTTAGTTGAGAAAGAAAGGGAGGAATAGAAAATAACACCGGGAGTATTGGCAGAGGGAAAGGTAGGAGGAAAAGGTGATATAGAGAGGGAAAGGTAGGAGAGGAGGGGAAATACGTGGAGGATGGAGAGCAAGGAATTCGGATTTAGAAGGATTCAAGAGGAGACGAGGACCAGGAGGAGATATCAGGGGAAATGGACAGGGGATATAGAATTGTTTGTCGTCAATATAGATAAGAAAACAAATAGAGCGGCGTCTACAGATCGGACAAAGAGGGCAAATACAGATTGAATAGGAGATGACCAAGGATAGATCCTTGCGGAACACCAGAGGAGAGGGGGAGTGGATTGGAAACAGAGTCGTTAAATTGAACAGAGTAGGTCCGACTTTGTAGGTAATGCAAGGGCAGAATGAGATACGCCTAGATGAGAGACATCATCAATACGAACGCAGTGGTCAACAAGATCAAACGCTGAGCTCAAGTCAGTTCTTCAGCAGTGAGAGAGGAAGTAGAGGTGGGAGAGAAGAGTGAATGTGTGCCCACAGGAGCTAATGTTCAGGAAACCGACTAGTAGATAAGAATGATGGATGAGTGGATGCTGGAGAACAGGTGAAGGACTAAATGAAATGTTTGGACGGCGGCGAGGAATCACGAAATGAATCTGAAGTGGATGAGGAAGAGGAACTAGGTAGTCTGGCGAAATCAGGGGAGAGTGGAGCAGAAATAGATGGAAGAGAAGACAAAGGCAAGTGGTCATCAGATGTTGCAGTGCGGAGACGAATGAAGTGGCGGACTGAGATGAAAGAGGGACACGAATGATGAAATGATGAATGAGTGTGAGGACGAGAAGACGCATTCTGGTAGCATTTGTCAGGAGCTGTATGATAGCAAGCAGAGGAGCGATGGGGTCCGACACAGTAACCACACATTTCGTTGCGCGTACACCTCGCCTCGCTGTGGCCGAGACCCGCCCTTCGAGCACAACGGGTTACCCAAAACCGGTCAGAGACCAGGCAAGACCTCAGCTCCACAAAGAGTCGATCGCCAGCCGATCGCAGCTCGGACGGAAGGTGTCAGCACAGCATGGCCAATGCCGCCACGGAAGTGAAGCGTAACAGCGCGTGAAGAATATCATGCGTGAAGCTTGATGCGCGTGAAGCTTGATGTCGCCATCGAGGGTGTCTAAGACTCGATTTTTCCGACGTAAATGACAGACAAGAGTCGAGCTCGAGATCTCGCGGAACGTTAGTCCACCGTTGGCGGTCTGGCGAGACGAATCAACAGGGACATCACGCATAAGAGAGACCACCTTCCTGGGGCAAACTGGTGATATGTCCCGGGATTTCAAGACAACCACATGCGTGGGTTTTCTGGCTTCAACAGCAGCAGTGACAGACGCCAGCTGTACTTGCCGTGATTCAATGGAGCGCAGTGACGACTCCATCGCATCCAGACGCACGAGATATGACGGTGCATGTGCAGTGCAAGCTTTGCCTTAGTCAGTCAGGGGCAACAGACCCAATTAATGCTTAATTAGGTCGCCTTGACTCCCAAGAGCGACGCGCATTTTATATGGGCCCATCTGTCACATAGGGATCACCCAATCTATTTGGCAGAACCCCCGACGAAGTGTTACAAATATAACAAATTTCTTCGGAAGACATACAACACAAATAAAAGAAAAAACTTAGCAACAGAAACTAAAAACAACCACCCAGCGACTATTAGGAAGCAACAGCAAGTAAGATAGAAGATTCAAAGAGCGCGCCACATCCAAACAGAACGTTCAGTTTAAATAAGTAAATTCAATTTAAATACAATGTGTAAACAGCAATCAGATGAAATAATTAACAACGAAAGAAGACTGCGAAAACACCGTCAAACATTCAAGATTACATCAATTCAAATTAAGCAACAAACTAATCCACAACAGGGAAAGCAGAGAGCTGTAAGTTACTGCATTCAGCATTTGGAGACCCACGTGCAGAGGCAAGCAGTAGGGGTGGGCGAGAATCGACTCCAAAATCGATTCTTGCGTTTTCTATGGAGGCGGGCGGCAGAATCGAGTCTGATTGTTCAAAATCCATTCTACACATTGATCCGATTAACTATATTTGGAAATTCACTTTAACAAAACACTGAACTAGAAGAATACATATGAATAAAAATGTATCAGTATTAAAAGGCATCGACGAAGAATGAAGAATGAATGAATGAAATAATGAATGAATGAATGAAAGAATGAAGGGCATCGACGTAGATTTGTGTCGAGGCTCGGGGGGATGACAGTCATCATGCATTAGTGTTCAAATTTGACTCAGTTGGCCAATTGCGTGGTACCCTCAACTATTTTTAGCCTATTCAATTACAACACACATACCCAATGAAAGGTGTATTGCGTAATGTAATTCTTCATATATTTATAATTTCTTGCATATTGGGCCTATTGTAATTTGCCTTCATTTGCATGTTGATTTTGATGATAATATACCCAATGAACTGAGCTGAGCGGATTTATCGGGGGTTTAATTGCATATTCATACCACCAGCCAATTTGGCGGGGGGTATATATACCCAGAGCCGTTGCGAGGAATTATGCCCCCACCCCGAAGGCAACACTTGGGGCCCCCATTATAAATATAGCACCAAATTATGAATGTATTTATTATACATAATCACATAATACAAGCTCAGGTTAAAACATCTGAGCAAAAAGGTAAAAGCTATACAAATATATATTATAAATTTTAATATCATACGTGAAGCAACGGGGCTTCTCAACATTCGCCCCCCCCCCTACCGGGGGGTACGGGGGCGGTTGCTACGGCTCTGTGTATACCCCCATACCCCAGGATTTACGCCCATGGTGAAGGGTTAACCCTTTAGCGTGATATACTGTAAAGGCACTGCGACTGTCCAGAGTTCGATCGCTGAATCACTAGATAACAACAACAACAACATGTATTTGATTTAGCGCACATAGCAACAATGGCGCGATTACAAAAGAACAAAAATAGCACAGAAAAAAAACAAAAGCTACACGTCGACGCAATATGAAACAAATATTGAGCGCAATAAATAATCATCAGAACAAAACATACACACACAGTAAGAATAAGAAATCCACACACATTTTCAGTACAAAGATAATCAGGTAGAGATAGGAGATAGAAAAATTGCTTACAGGACACAAAAAAACACGTGAATGCAAAAAAACAAAGGCAAGCAAAAGATGAGAGTGCACTTTGAGCAGCTAAATCTTGGCATATGGTGTAAGGCAATGAGATGAGCGATCAAAAGATTTAGAGAATAAGTATGTGCGCAGAGATGAAGTGAAAGAAGAGAAAGAGGGTGATAGAAGGACATGAGATGGAAGTGAGTTATAGAAACGAGGGGCAAAAAAGGTAAATGATTTTGCTGACCAGGGGGATTCACACAACGCTCTAGGACATTGTAGAGGACGTGAAATACGGCTGTTGGGATTTGAGACACGAGATAACAAACGTACAAGATATTCAGGCTGATTGATGCCGTTCAGCAGTTTGAAAATAATACAGGAGAGACGGAAATGAATTCGCGGAATAATAGGTAGCCAACGAAGATTGTACAAATGATGAGATGTATGAACACAAACAACGGGAGAGAGGACAAATCTACAACATTGATTGATCACCGTCTGAAATGGTTTCAAATAGCATCGCGGAGTGTTGAAATATAAAACAATACAATAATCTATACGAGGAAAAACCAGTGTTTTGATGAGCTTGATGGCAGACGCTTGGTCGAGGAATGGACGTATGGGATACAGCGCGCGTAGAATAAGACGGCATGTACGTATAGTATGTGCATGTGCAATATTAGTCATCAATGCATATACATGTGTATACATGTGCCAGTGTGTGCGTGTGTAAAATTGTAATTTGTAAATTATAAATTTATGGCCAGGAAAAAAAGTTCACATGAAAATCATCAGAAAAAAACAGGCATACGACTATGTTCGTCGAGCAACTGCTCTTAGACGAACATATAATAATGAATGAAACGGATTCAATTAACAATCAATTATAACGAGATAGAATATGTACACATGCATACATATATACACATTTATATATACACACATACACACGTACACACATGCATACATATGCACAGATCGCAGTAAACGCAGAAAAAGATATCAAATGAATCCGTTATCATTGCAGGAAAATGTTAATGGTCGGCGTCAGTTTCATTCAGGAAGTGATTTTTCAGTTTCTTTTTGAGCTGTTTCAGTGAGGTAGATGTTTCTAAGAAATATATTTCCGAAGATAAATTATTCCATATTTCTGCTCCTTGATATAATAGGCTGTCTATCCGTGTCTATATGTGTGTATGTGTGTGTGGGAGTGGGCGACGACTCGATTGAACGATGTCAGTAAAAGCCTTTTTATCCGACATCAACTGAACATGCCGGATACTTGAATAGATATTTGAATAGATAGACGGATACTTTAATAGATAGACGGTGCCGAATACATGCAACATGCCGAATACTTGAAAAGAAGCAGAATTATGTCGACAATCACCACCCTACTCTCACACATCTTACCATAAAGATCAACTGATACAATACTTATACAGTACTAACATTCGCTTTAATACTTTCCTCTTACGAACAAGTTAATGATATACAAAAGCAAAGTATACACTTATTTCCTTTATTCAATATCAACCAACATGTACAGCTTACAATAAACATATAAAAATGTACAAGTGTTTATGACACTTTCGCTCCCCACACCTCTCATTCAACATCCTCCTGGTCATCATCATCATATTTTTTACTTGTTTGTCCCACTTTTCCCTTACAAGCTACTTTAAAATAGTGTCTAATGTCTCCTTGTTTGAAGCTCCTTCTTTGCAGCAAAAACTCATTCTGAATGCAGTGAAGAGTCATAACATCTCTGGTTGACATGTATGTGCACAAAGCTAGCTATATGTTGCGCAGCCTGTTCCTCTGTTTCGCATCGTTCTTCTTGTACGCTCCTCGCTTGTATAATTATCTTCCCTCTCATATCACCCGCGCCTCTACATTTTGGTCATTCCGCCGTCGGCTTCGCCTGTACCTTTTTGACAGTTCATTTGATCCCGTTTCTCACTCTCTCTCTATTCTTTCGCCTCTCTGTGATATTGTTTCAACTATTTCTCCGTGTCATGATTGTTCTAATTCTCCTCGTTGTCTTATTTTTCCCTGTCTTGAGCACAGTTACTGCTTCCTTTTCTATTTTCTATTGTGAATGTTATCTGTAGAATTCAATTATATGTCGACTTTATTGTTTGAACATACCACTTGATTTTTGGAATTGTGCTCTTTGTGCTTGCTATTTACTCATTTTGGTTTGTTTTGTGACTTCACGCTCTTTTACCTGTTCATTTCTCCCATATTCTTAATAATTGTCGTTTTACCACAATTGATGATTGATCGTTTTACCTCAATTGATGTTTTCCGTTTTTCGCGCTTGTGTTTTACCGGCGCTATAGCAAATACACGTTGTTGTTGTTGTTGTTGTTGTTGTTCCCGCTATACTATAGGCTCATCATCACCATCAACACTAGAGGTCGGAAACATATGTGGCTATTTTCACTGTTTATGTCATTTTATGTGATTGATTTTTACAAAATATGTGATGAAAAAACTAAAATATGTGATTTTACTCTTTTTTATATTCAATGTCAGAACATTGAAACAAACTAAAAAACAATAACACGACATACAATATGCATACGTAAATACATAGAGAATTGAATATATTTAATACAATAAGAATAATATGAAAGTATGCAAAATGTGTTCAATGTAATAAACATAAATCCATTAATGAAGCAAAGATGAACTATTGTAGAAACGGTTTGTAGCCATAATTTTTTCAAATTTTTTCCTTTTTCAGATTTTCGTTAGTGTTTTCCGTATCTGTCAGTATGTTTTTGCACACTGAAAAGCTTCTTTCAACGTCATCGTTGGTATCTGGGGCGAATTTGAGACTCGCTAGGTTTCCTGGTGACATAACTTTGGGAATTTCAGTTCCATCAATAATTTCTTGTAATTTTTGTTATAGATCACAGTAACTCAAAATCCGTGTTTATTGTAAGAATTTCACGAAATTTTTGCCGCAGTCGGTCTCATTTATAACCAGGAACTTCCCCGATTTTGTTTCTGAAAAATCAAATTGAATCAATACTTCAACCAGAGACAACCCTGCGGTCATCAAGTGATGAAGAATATACAAGTTTCAAACTATGAAGGCCAGATCTACTTGAAGCTGTGCATCCTGAATGATATGTTGTGCTCTCTGTATTGGTACAGCTTCGTCTGGATCAAAACAAATTTCACATAATTCAGATACCGCGCGTAAAATCGCAGCCTCTATCCACGTCCCCACCTTGTGATGACAGGTTCTGATGGCAGATGTATTTCTGGATACATAAATCCCCAGGGAGCCTTGAGGAAAACTTTCTTTAGGTAGGAGATTAGGTCATTTATATCTGGAGATATATCTGGAATCAAGTATGCTCTCACAAAGTCTCCCGTATGATCTTTCCGGCACTCGCACATATCGTCATCGTGACCGAATTACAAACCTTCACTACCGCGTGCAAGGGACACTGCACCTGCAAATCGTTCAACACTAGCCAAACGGGCATCATACGTACATGCAACATCAAATGCACTATTGAACCGCCGCAAACACACACACACACACACACACACACACACAAACACAGACACAACAATTGTTTGATACAGTGATAATTTGATACCGAATGTGAATTCTCCCGACACGCACGCATATCGCCACAACACTTAGATCTGTGGTAATCATGAAATATAATCAATTAATCCGATATAGGGAAATCCTGCCTTTAATATATATATATATATATATATATATAAGGTAATAAATATCCCATTTTATGTGACAATTTTCTAGAAATTGCGTTTCAGGTTTTTGAAACATATGACATAGATACAGGTTTATACGAGTATGTGGATGTATGTGTAGAGTACATGCATGTATGTATATGTATATGAGCTTGCTTGTATATGAGTATTTTGTTTCGTGTCTTCGTTTTGTACTTCGTTGTGTCAGCAGAAATGAGTCTCAAATACTCGTGGCTGCTACTTTCTAGATATCATATTTCTGTTTGAACATCTGTGTTGTCGTCTGGTTGAAGGTTCCATTTGGCAACTGGCTCCAATCATTAATTGCCCTCAATTGCTTGGAAAGCTATATATTCTTGCGAATTCATCTTGATTATGCGTTTTTGCAGAACGAAACTATGAAACCTGTTTGACTTTGATAGTAGAAATAATGGATCTAGTACAATATTGCCCTATGAACATATTGGCCAAAAACGCCCGCAGGCTCCCATACTCTGCAATAGGGCAATATGTTCACCTCGGCCAGCGTAGTGTCAAAGGCGTACCGAGTGCGGTGAATGCGACTGTGGCTTGTGGCCAATATGTTCACTTTTCACCATGGCGAAATTTCAGTGGTTTTCAACACAACGCACGAGTTTATACACAAGGAGCTAGCACCTCACATACTGTGGGGTTATTGGCTAAGCTCAGTAATCTAAATTGACTTAACCTGGCCTGACCTCACCTAACCTAGCCAAGACTAAACCTAGCCGCACAGTATGTTAGGTGCTAGCTATCTGTTGTATACGTGTGTTGTGTTGAAAACCACTTAAATTTCGCTATGGTGAAAAGTGAACATATTGGCCACAAGCCGCAGTCGCACTCACCGCTCTTGATACGCCTTTTACACTACGCTGGTCGAGGTGAACATATTGCCCTATTGTAGAGTAAGGGAGTATACAAGCGTTTGTGGCTAATATGTTCATAGGACAATATTGTACTATATAGATCATCGAATCCGCCCAGGTTCGATTCGCTCAAAATCGACTTTAGCCAGACGCGACTTCGCTCATTATTCAAGTTGATATATTGCAGGTTTAAAATGTTACTATCTGTTGAAATGTTTAAAAGTTTAAGGTTTAAATATTACTATTAGTGGTGTATGAGGGTAATCTTCCAGTTTTGTCACTATACACATTTATTTGACATATAATTTTACAAATATGCTTAACTTCAATCAAAATAACAACAAATTTCATAGTAAACGTAATTTCCTCTTACGCCAAGAAAGTGAAAGTAGAAGCATGTGAAACATAATTTAACAGCGAATGCTCAAAATGATTTTATAACAGAAAGTAGTGTAGTGATTCAGTTATTAATATGTATATGCATTGTCGGTTGCTGTTTCTATTGCATCATATTTATATTTTTGTGCATTTAGTTTGTCTACTTATCAAAGACCGAATTTTCAGTTATTGTTGTTTGTTGTATCGCATCTGCACTCGTTGATTAGGCTCATCTTGCAGCTATACAAGCTGTAGTCATGTTCTCTACTGACAGAGATAGTCTGATTTAGTTGCTCTTTTTGTGCCGCGATAACTCCCAAATACCGGTTTTCACGATAAATATATTGTTGAGACTGTATGACTGATAGTGAAGAGGTATCAAAATACTCACAAACCACTATAATTCACAAAATCCTAGTCAGCAACATCTCCTAACGCTCTATTATTGGAAATTTACTTTAATTAAAAACTGAAAACCAAAAGATCCCAAAACCAAATTACATTACAATAATATATAAATACAAATCAAGTGTAGAAGGTGCTCACCATTCCGAAAAATATTATCTCGGTATGCCAAAATTCCGCCGTCAGGAAAGGTTGGCAGGTGAACAATTTAAAATAATAACACAAGGATAACCGAAGGAAAATCAAATGAAGGAAATGATCGAAAAGGACTGGCGCCTCTTCGCTCAATCGAACACCGAAATCTCCACCGATGCGAACCACAAACCGAAATCACTAACCGAATGTCACGAAAACGAATAATATCCAAAGACCGAGCACACCGAACCGAACTAACAGACTGAATGATGACATGAAACACCGCAACGACATGGCACGCCCTAATTTGCCACAGGGCACAGAACGGCTGAAACGACTCAACAAAAACACAAACACACACACACACACGCACAGCACATGCAGACACACACACGCGCACACATAGCACCTAAGTGAGCGCGTGTGTGCTCAAGGGCGCACCCAGGCTAACAATTCTAATACTATGTTTACATCTCGAATGTTCATGTTCTAATCCCCCACACCTCCTAACGCCCTACTACGCTCATATGTTCACATCTCGAATGTCTCTGCTCCAATTCCCCTATGCCTAGTCGACACCGTCTTTTATACGAACGCAGTGCACGCAGTGTGGGTTGGCTCTACAGACAACACATTAAACAATGTCAGCCACCTGGGTCCGAGGCTACCTCAATCAGTAATTTACGATAGATCCTAGTTGTGTTTTTATTTCTGAGAATACGCAGGTCTACGCCCTGTTTCAACATATACTCAGTAGCAAGCGGTGAGAGCATGCTTGCTAGTACATAAGTGCACCTATTCCGACAAGTCGATTAATGATACGACGCTGCAAATACACAACCTTTCAATCAGTCAAGCCTAAAAGCACCTCGCGGTTCTGTACAATTTAACACACACGAACACAGCTAACTACGAATTACACCTATTGTTAATTTACACACTACCTTTGATGCAACACGCGCGTGGGAATATTTAGTGTAGCTGCTAAACTAGCCTAATAGAAACGCAACACAAAACAAATACAGAAACATAAAATCTGGTCCGACTGAAACTTTGTTACTCAAGTGAACAACGTGAATGAAATGGACCACTGTGTATTCACACGCACAGACACAGAACAGTTCAGGACGAACCGGACAAGCGTACAAACAAGCTCACACACACGTGGCTCAACAACACATATTGTATGTTCATACTGTATGTACATACGATTTTTAATTCACAAACATTTAATTCGGCTGTTTTTACTTACTGTCTTGTTGTCTTACTTTTGTAATGAATAATGTAGACAATGTGTCATAAACACTTTTTAATCGGAAATTCAGATCCGACATTCGGAGTAAAATTTCGGTTTTGAAATGTTCGGAAGGTATCGGAATGAATGTTCGGATAAATGTTCGGAATAAATGTTCGCACCGAAGCTTTGACAATCGGGTTCGCTATTCGGAGGTTCGGAACCCGAAACCAGCGAAAATTCGAGTTCGGATTCGGAACCCAAAAAAGGTTCCCGCGCCCACCTTTGCACATACACAATGACACGGACAAACATGACACGCAGACATACAGACTAACCGATATACACACAGCTGGTAGGGTCGTGAGGTGGCGCGAAACGAAATTTGTGTCGCACCACATATTCAGATTAGATTCAAATTCAGATCTCGAATTCAGTTCATAATATCACAATATGAAAATTGAGGCAATCATGGAAATAATAAATTCGGTCGCAGTTTTCTTTACTGCGAATGCAATTTATCATATTTGTTTTTCAGCGGAGATTTATGAGAACGGCTCATGTAGCGAAACCATTTAAAACAATTTAAAGATAGCGCATTGTTGTCCACGTGCGCCTACAGGACCACACCACACTGCAACAACAAACCAACTCCGCGCGATTCTCGAGGACAAAGCAAGGACAATTGGCAAACAATTTTGTTTTTACAAATTCATTTTACTTGACTTTTTTAAATACGTTTGAACTTCTTGGTGTGCTCCAAGATGGAATTGACTGCCGCCACATTGTCCACAGCATACCTTATCCAGGGTGCAATTTTGGGAGGGGCTGAATATTGGGGGGGGGGGCGATCAGTCATGTACATGCATCACTCATGTTAAGTCTGCGAAAATGCGTAATTCAACAAATTCTACAGAAATTTACTTTGACCTCTTAGTGAACCTCTTGGTTATAAGTTGATGGGAACATTTTGGGGAGAGGTTCATCCCCCTAAACCCCCTGGATACGCCAGTGACTGTCCATTGTGCACATACACACACAAAAACACACACACAAACATCCACATCACGCACGCTCAATAATAGCGTTCAACCGTTTGTTTCAATGCGATTTTTAGCGCGCATCAAAAAACACTTCATTAGGTTTTCGGTAGCTATTTAGTAGATCATGCCATTTGCGCACGCCCAGATATACACACCTAGTTGGAGCAACCGTCATTCGCTTTGTATGCGTATAATCTAGTGCGATATTTTGGGATATTCCCCTGGTTAGACATCATACTCGATTACAGAATCGATTCTAACGATTCTGCCGCCGCTTAAAATCGATTTGAACTATTATCGGAAATCCGATTCTTGCCCAGCTCTAGCAAGCAGTAGGCATAACAGTGCGGTATCGCAATTGTCGCAAACTGTTGACCTATTGCGATTTGAGGCTGGTAAACCTGGGATTGAAACCTCTATCTCAACCCGCCAACGTGTACAACATGAAGAGTTTGTACACTATATTACACAATAAAATCAACAACACAATCACAAAACCAACATGTACACCAATCACAAGATTGCAAGTGCTTCACAATGACGCAAACAGGTGTAGGTGTCACCGAGAGTAGCCCGGCCAGAATAACTGCCGTTCACACCTAACATGGGTTTATATAGCTTCATGAGTTCAAAATTCGATACTTCCAAATGTCACAACGCCCCTGATTGGTCGGTGCTTCTTAAACGCTATTTGATTGGCTAAATTCGAATTTGATAAATTTCAAATTGATTTGAAACGTTTGCGGAATTTCGGTTAGCTATGCTGCAGACCTCGTGGATGCGTGCCATGACTCGGGGAGTAAGCTTTGTTTTAAGGGGTCGGTTTTACGGTGTATGTATGTGTGTGTGTGTGTGTGTGTGTGTGTGTGTGTGTGTGTGTGTGTGTGTGTGTGTATGTGTGTACGTGTAACATACACTCCAACAATTCGGCCTGTTTGAAGCGATGTGTGTGCGCGTGTGTTACATACACATGCATCATTTGACACTTTTTGGTGCGCACACAGAACAACTGAGCGGTTACATGAAACAAACCGAACATATTTACAATTGATAGTGCGCCATGAATCATACAAAATTATACAATTATAATTATAAAATTAATCTAAACAAAAGTGCACACACACACCACAGACCCTCGTCGACAATGCCCCACAATGACAATATATCATTTGGAAAATTTTAATTAACTTCACAGCTTTAAGCCATTGCATGGAAGAGAAATAAAGCCTCATGTTGGAATTTTCATTTGAGTTTGATATTCGACCTAATCCATTGTAAACAAAACTTAACAGATAATCTGTAAAGCAGTCCAAATCACATTGACTATACAGAATAAAAAGCCGCTCACCTCAGGGTTTTGAAAATGTTTTTCTCTACAGCAACGTTGCGGTCCATACACCGATTGACGTGAGGAGAGGTTGAAATTGAAATATCCGAACGAAGTTGAATTGATGTTGAAGTGTTGGTCACCAAATAGCCCACGAACAATTAATGCATTGAAGCCAAATCGCAAACCGGGAGTGAATGTCAAAGCTACTGTAACACGCAGCTTGCAATGGATGAACTCGATTATATTTCAATACAACCGGTAACACTCACAAGAACACACCAAACACTCCCACTCGCACAGCACACATATCTCGACTCCCCTCACTTCATGATACAGTACGCGAAACCACATCAGGTGTCATCTTGCACGCACACACTCAACAACGCACATACATACATACACACATACATGCATACATACATACATATATATACACAGCATATAACAAGTTATAAACGAACAATACAACTACATCCCCCCTTGATCTCAAGATCAGTTTACAATATAATCTCTAAACCATGTCGGGTCCTTCCTCACGCGACTCGACCTTCTTGGAGGAGCAGTTTCTTCGCTTTCTTGTTCGGACCGTTCATCAACAGGCGCTTCATCTTCGGACTCTTCTGAGAGGGCGCTAGTTGATCGCTGAATTGCTTCATCAGAAGCGCACACTCTTCCCGAACGATTTCTTCCGTCGTCTCTTCGCTTGAGCAGTCGAACATCCCTCACGTGTCTCGGCACTCCCCCGACTTCTACCACATGACCTGAAACTATACCAGTGATCGTACCCTCTTTCCATCGAGTAGTACACCTTGCAACTCCCGGTTTCGTCGCAACCAAGTCACCAACTCGAAACTCTGATATAATCGGACTGTCTGTGCTATGTCTGACACACGCAGGATGACGCCACTCGTACGTATGCAGAGCTGCCGACGGAGCGGTGGCTTTGCGGCGGCCATCTTTTGCAGCGAGATTATACCAGAAAACCATCCTCAAAGGGTCGCTCCTAGACCTGGCTGCCATGTGCTTGACAGTGCGATGCACCCTCTCGACAATGCCGTTTCCTGATGGTCTATGGGCTGCACGGAATCTGCGGCGGACACCCCAGCTCTCACAAAGCCTCGCAAGTCTTTCTGATCTGAAAGCAGACACATTGTCCATCAAAAGTTCGTCTGGCGGGCCTCTTTCCATGAATATTGGCTCAACCCGACTGCTCACCTCAGCAGCATCTTCGGCCCTTATCTTGCGCCAAATCGCGAATCTGCTGGGCCCACAATCAATCACAGTTAGGTAGCATTCACCATTGTAATGAGTAACGTCTAACGCAAGTCGACTCCAATTCAATTTCACTTCAAGCTCGCCGCGAACAAGTACAACCGGCGCAGGATCAATCATCTTGCAATCTCTGCAATTTCTCACTATACTTGTCATTTCCTTCCTCGTCACCTTCGGATTCGCTAGTCTCGCTAGATACAGGGAACGATCCACGCCTAGATGATGGTTGGCATGCCATTTCGATGCCGCATCCATGGCCACTGTACATGCATGTGAGTCGTGCGTCTTGAGCCATCTGTTAGGCACCCTCGTAAGTTTATCGTCCTTATTGTCAGCCGAACGTGTGAATTTTACGGTAATGTTCACCTTCATCTCGTCTACAATACTGCGCAAAATACCTAATCGTCTTCTCACCAAGACCTCCGACATCCCCGCGACTTATATCCGGTTCTCGTCACATAGCATTGTCTTTAACCATTTCAACACTGTCGCTGAATCGGTTAACACTTCAATTGATGTCAAGTTCCACTTAAGAGCGAGGTTAACACCTTTCACAACAGCCTCTAGCTCGGCCAGATATATATGCCCAAAATCCTCACTTTTCCGCAGCCAAGCGGCATCTTCTACAACATCTACGTTTATCTCCAAACATACACCTGTAGCCAAGCTACTAGCGTCGCACCAGACGCGACCATGATCATTATCAGCAACATGAAATACACCTTTCACTGGATCCTCAATCGTTACTCTTTGTATAACTTCTTTTAGGAAGTTTGACGCTGAAACACCCGCATTATCATCCCATCGTTCGCCCTGACATTTACGTTTTATGTAACTGCACGCTACACGCAACCAACTGCAAACAGGATAATGCCCCAGGAGTTGCCCACAAACAGAAAACAATTGACGCTTGGTCAGCTCACCTTCACTGTCGATCTGCGGCAGTTCGTTCCCACGAGAGAAATGCAGCTTACCGTCACGAACGTCCTTCCTTAGAGACAGCCCAAGTATTCTTCCGCCATCAGGTGACTCCGGAGGCTTCGTTTGAAGTCCGTAGCGCGCCAGGTGTGCCACTACCGTCTCAGCGGTCACGACGTCCTCGTTGACGATGATGTCGTCGATGTAACTATCGGTACCACTGCGCACCTTAGCGTCGGCCGCGAGGACAGCATTTACAATTTTTGACATTGCCTTTGGCGCACAGTTAAGCCCGAATCCTAAGCGAGTTAGATAGTACAAGCGGCCATTATACCTGACCCGCTGATAACGCCAAAGCGACTCATCCATGTGTACCTGCAGATACGCAGACTTTAAATCGACAAGTTTGACTCGTTCGGGAAACCTCCTCCACTTTCTTATAGTCTCATCACACACAGCAACATCAAGGCGTGGATGACAACTGACATAATCGTTGAGCTCCCTGTAATCCAATACAGGCCGCACTTTTCCTTTACTTTTCTGAACTACCGCCATCAAAGGCAAAATTCCCTCAACATCTGACTGATCTTTACATTCACTAAGCCAACCCTTACTGATCCAGTCCTCAATTTCCCGTCTCCACTCGTCCTGTATCGCCTCATCCTGAACACTGCTGTACTCACTGACAGTTTTACTCAATTTGGGCTCCACACCATCCTTCCACCGCCAAGAAGCGGTCCACTTCCCACCACTGAACCTGGCGTCGAAATCAGAGTCATGCACCTCGAAGAAATCGTCAGCGTCACAAGATGACACACCATTAAGATTATCATGTGAGTAGTGTGGTGCAGTAGAAATGTCCATGTTACCACAGGTAGAATCGTCAAGGTTGAAAATTGCTTTGAAGCAGGTGGACCGGCTTCCAAATGTGACACCCTGCTCCCCAATATATACGCCGCCAAGTTGCCTAATGACGTCTGTGTGAGTGAGCGCAGTTCGATGAGTCATCGCATTTGCGGGGTCGATGAATCCGTTGAACCGAAGCTCGTGACAAAGGGGGCTTTGGTCTGCGTCTGAAGGACGTTGACGACAGTATCTATTGGATTGTGTTCGAGTGTGTACGTGCGTGTTGTGTGGGTCCATTGGACCAGTGTCGTTGTCTTACTGCGTTTGCTATTGAGTTCAGAATATATGACGTGTCTCGGTTAACCATTGACTACAACTTGAACATGTCGCAGCCGACAGTTGACACAGCAAGCTCGTCTCATCAGATGCAGCCGTCTCAAACGCCAGTATGGGCCGGGAGAGTCCCTATGCCCGAAAAACTGGACCTGAGTGTTGACCGGAGCGAGTCATTTTTCGTGTGGAAAGATCGTTGGGAAGATTATGTGCTATTGACCGGTCTTCAAAACCAACCCAGAAAAATGCAGGCCGCAGTACTTCGATCGTGCCTTAGCGATGAAACGCTGAGAACAGTGAGAAATTTCCAAATAGATGAAAACGACAAAAACAACATCGACGTCATCGTTCGTATGCTGGCAGAGTATGCAAAAGGCCAGGTAAACGAAGTCATCGAACGGAAAAACTTCAACGGCCGCTCTCAGAAAATTGGTGAGTGCTTCGAAGATTTTTTGATCAGCCTCCGAGAGATGAGCACCACTTTCAATTTCTGTGACCAATGTCGGGATTCCTTGATCCGCGATCGCATCGTCGTCGGTGTCAGAGACACAGCAACAGTGAAAAAACTATGCAGCGTGAAAAATCTAACGCTATCTACAGCCGTTGAGATATGCAGAGCTGAAGAGGCAGCCAACCGCGACACAGATTTGATCGAAAACAGTCGGGATACTCACGTCAATAAAGTGCAACATAGGCACCCCACTGTGACGGATGATAGGCGCACAGGAAGGGACACAAACGAGTGCACAAGATGCGGACGTCGCCACCAAGCGAGCGAAAAATGTCCAGCGCTCGGAAAACAATGCAAACGGTGCGGTAAATTTGGTCATTTCGAAATCAAGTGCCGTAGCGTGATTAGCACAAACAAAAAGACGTATCAGAAATGTACAGATAACGACCGTGTCTCTGCAGCAGTCGTTTCAAACGTAACCACTGTAAAAGCACCAAAGGTGGACGTCGTGCTTGGGGGTCAAATTCATGTGTCGGCTCTTCCAGATACCGGAGCAGACAATTCAGTCGCCGGCACGGACATCATGAAACATTTGAAGAATGTCAGATTGAAAGCCAGTACTGAAAGCCCCGTTGCAGCAGACGGAACCAAAATGCGTTCGATGGGTGTCTTTCAAACCACCATCGCCATTGGCAACGCATCGACTACGGTAGACATTACTGTCGTAGAAGGCGTTCATGGACTCCTTCTCTCCTGGCATGTTTGTCGTGAGCTACGTTTGATTCCGGTAAATTACCCTGTACAAATGTCACCGTGTATGCCATGTGAAACTGCACATCAGGTGAATCAAATGAAATCGCACTCGTATGACATATTCAGTGAATTTGCAGATGTGTTCAGCGATGAAATTAAAGTTCTGACTGGCGAGACATTCAAAATAAAATTGCGAGAGGACGTAATTCCGCATAGTGTCTCAGCACCACGCAGAGTACCACTTCCACTACAAGCAGGACTGAAAAACGAGATTCAGCAATTACAAGAACAAGGAATTATATCACCTGTAACTGAACCTACAGATTGGTGCTCACCAATTGTAGTCACGCCGAAAAAAAATGGAGGTGTTCGTCTGTGTGTGGACCTCACCAAATTGAACAAATGTGTGAAACGTGAACTTTTTCAGTCCGGCACTCCCTCGGAATGCGTTGCATCAATTATTGCGTCAGAGGCAAAATTTTTCGCAGTATTTGATGCGAAAAAAGGTTATCATCAATGTCCGCTCGATGCTGACAGCCAAGCACTCACGACGTTTATTACACCGAACGGCAGATACATGTTCAAGCGCGCTCCATATGGTATCTCTTCCATATCAGATCATTACAATCGGCGCATGGATGAATCACTGGAAGGACTGCCGGGCATCCAGCGTCTTGTCGACGACGTCATAATATACGGCCGCACAAAGCAGGAGTTGCAGACGCGCGTGCGTAGTTTTTTGTTGAGATGTCGCGAGAAAAGTATCACACTGAATATTACTAAAGCGAAGTATATGCAAACACAGTGCAAGTTCGCCGGATTTGTGCTGAACGCAGAAGGGTACAGCATTGACCCAGACTTGTATGATGCCATTGCGCAATTTCCGGTTCCAACCGACGTAACAGGTCTGAGATCGTTCTTCGGATTGTGCAATCAGATCGGATCATTTTCACCTGAGCTATCGAAACGGCTCACACCTCTGCGCGACTTATTGAGCGCAAAAAGAGTGTTTGTTTGGGAAAATCACCACACCGAGTGCTTCAAACGAGCTCGTGAAGCTCTATCATCACCGACAATACTCAAATATTTTCAGCAAGATGCTCCGACTTTCTTACGCACGGACGCCAGCCGACTGCACGGCTTGGGATTTGTCCTGCAGCAGAAACAAGATGACGGCAAATTATGCGTCATACAGTGTGGCTCCCGCTTCCTCACTGATGCGGAATCTAGATATGCTGCTATTGAGCTGGAGTTGTTGGCTATTGTTTGGGCGTTCAGAAAATGTCGCATGTTTCTCTCCGGTCTACAACATTTTGAAGTAATCACTCATCATCGTCCTTTGGTACCGATTTTAAACTCAAAATCTATCGATGACCTAGCGAACCCTCGAATTCAGCGCTTGAGATTGAGGCTTGAAGAGCTTGGACCATTCTCGGCACAATGGACGCCAGGAAAAGATCACGCCGCAGCGGACGCGTTATCGCGTTTTCCTGTATCTTCCGTTGCTGCTCCCGGAGAAATGGGTGAATAATTCTCTATCATAGCGACAATTTCGACAGACGCAGCTATATCAGATGTTGAATTACGAAAATTGCACGACATATCCGCTTCCGACGCCGAGATGAAAATGCTGCGAAAAAACATAATGGAAGGATTTCCCACTCGCAAATGCGATGTGGACCCCATTATCAGTCGATATTGGCCGGTGCACGAGCATCTCTATATTGATGATGACTTCATATTTTATGGAAGACGGCTCGTCATACCAGCGGGCATGCGAAAAGAAATTCTGCAAGAACTACACGCTGGTCATGCTGGTAAAGAAAAAACAAAACAACGTGCGCGGGATATTGTTTATTGGCCCGGGATCGACGTAGATATTGACAACATCACAAAACATTGCAAAAAGTGTCAAGTGTACTTACCATCACAACCAAAAGAGACCATCCGCCATCACGAGAAACCTACAAGACCGTTTGAACACGTCTCGGTCGATTTTGCCGAATACGGAAGCCATAAATTCGTGGTGATGGTGGATAATCTATCTGGCTGGCAATTTGTCAACGACCTTGGACAAACATCCGTCACAAATAAACTTTTATCGACACTTCGCACAATTTTCTGCATGGTGGGAGTACCAGTGATATTGTATTCAGACGGTGGACCTCAGTTCACATCTGGCGAGTTCCATCAATTCGTCAACAAGTGGAAAATCTCACATGTTCGCTCCTCACCACACTATCCGCAGTCTAATGGGAGGGCGGAGGCAGCAGTCAAATCAGCAAAAGCTCTTATAAAAAAGTGTTGGTGTGAAGACAAAAAACAATTGAACGAACATGATTGGTGCAGAGGGATATTGCAGCAAAGAAACACACCTGGACCAGATGGAAGGTCACCTGCAGAAATACTCTATGGCCGTCCCGTTAGAGATTTCATCCCTGCACACCGACGCCAATTTCAAGGCATGTGGCAGCAATAAAATGAGCAGATCGAAAAACGTGAACAGGACAGAATAATGAAGACAGACGAAAAGTACAACCAGAGTGCTCGAGATCTAAGTGACATCGCGACAGGAAGTCACGTAGCGATACAATGCCACATCACCAAGGAATGGAATCGGCATGGGATTGTGATCGAGCAGCTACCTCACCGACGCTACTTAATCAAGATGGCTAGCGGACGAGTTGTAGCTCGAAACCGGCGACATGAACGTCGCAGACACGGTCACGTCAATCAAGATTCAGCCGAAAATGGACAACGTACTCACATTGCACCAACAAGTGATGAAGCGGAAAAGGAACAAGCAGATGGTCAACTTCGGCGGTCGTCAAGAAACACCCGTCGTCCTCAGCGGTTAATTGAAGTCATGTCCATGACTAGGGGGGCGTGTGTGAGTGAGCGCAGTTCGATGAGTCATCGCATTTGCGGGGTCGATGAACCCGTTGAACCGAAGCTCGTGACAAAGGGGGCTTTGGTCTGCGTCTGAAGGACGTTGACGACAGTATCTATTGGATTGTGTTCGAGTGTGTACGTGCGTGTTGTGTGGGTCCATTGGACCAGTGTCGTTGTCTTACTGCGTTTGCTATTGAGTTCAGAATATATGACGTGTCTCGGTTAACCATTGACTACAACTTGAACAACGTCCATCCCAAAAATTGCTTTGACACCACCCAGTAAGCCACTGGCAACAATGCAAGAGAGCTCAAGGGTGGCACCGTTCAAAATCACCTGCACGTCCAATGCACCGCCAAACTTCACGCGGCGATCATCAACATAACTATGCTGTCACATAACTAACTAACTGTTATGCTGTCACATAACTAATCCCTCGCGATCTGCCCACCAAACATTCGGCCACAATTGATTTAGTGCAACCAGTATCGATCACTGCCGACACCAGCACACCATTCACTCTCGCCTCAACGCGTGGTAGCGCCTCTATTGGTCGTTGGTGGCTGGGAGAACTGCTGGCGCACCAGTCCTCCTGTGGTCGTTTCCCGATCTCCTGTACATTTGTCCAGCTGCTGGGCAGTTTCTGAGAAGATGCGCACCTCCGCATCTGCACTGAACTCGACGCTGGCTATACTCACCGGTTTCCATTGACCTGCTGCAGTTCCTGGCTAAATGGGGCCCTCCACAGTTGAAGCAGCCTCCACGAACTTGTGATAGAGAGCCTCGATTCACGTGAATGTCTCGAGAAGGCACAGTTATTGACACCATGGCGGCATTGTCAGTGCACAACTCAGAGAGCAGTACACGCGCCCGCTCAACCAACAGCGGAAGACCCACTGTGTCCACCCCTGCCACGGTCCTTAGCTCACGTGACACTTCTCTTGGGAGCCCAACCACGAACGCCTTCCTCAAAACGGCCTCGCTTTCAATACCGGCCAGTTTAGCTAGTCTCTTCAATTTCGACATAAATACGTCGGCTGGTTCATCTTGCCACTTTTGCGTCATGAACATTTCGTAGGCGGAAAAACTATTCATAGCAAATGCGTTCAGTAGAGATCTTGTAATTTCATCATACCGATTCTTCTTGTTGTCGTCCATCTGACTGTATATCGCATATGCAGTCCCCTCGAGAAAAAGCGGCACGACACATTCCAAATTTGAAATACCTTTCAATTTGGCCACCATTTCCACCTTATCAAGCCACTGCACCACATCCTGGCTGCCGTCGAACGGACGGATCATATCGCTCAACTTGATATTCACTGCTGAACCAGTACTCGTAGCGTCGCCTGTCGCCATTTTCAGCCGAAATAGCTTGTAACACGCAGCTTGCAATGGATGAACTCGATTATATTTCAATACAACCGGTAACACTCACAAGAACACACCAAACACTCCCACTCGCACAGCACACATATCTCGACTCCCCTCACTTCATGATACAGTACGCGAAACCACATCAGGTGTCATCTTGCACGCACACACTCAACAACGCACATACATACATACACACATACATGCATACATACATACATATATATACACAGCATATAACAAGTTATAAACGAACAATACAACTACAGCTACATATGGCAATCGCCTCTTACAAGTGGCGTGTTGAAGTCACAGGTCACGTGACATCGGGTCATATTTAACTTGGCCTCGAGAACTTCAAAATTGTATAATAGATTATTACATTTATCTAAATACCTTTCAACTTTAAAATGAAAAACTAAAAATGAGCAATTTTGTTCAAACTTTTGACAATGAGTACATTTCAAATCAAATTTCTAAACTCATACAAAGAGGCATAATTTCTTAGTCTTCGTATTTTATTACCGTCATATTCATTTTTACATTTTCATTTAGTTGACATCACTTTATGATTTTTCTGAGAAACACATGCGTGACATGACCGGCGACTAACGCAAGCTGGCGCAAAATAGTTGAATACTCATGAATACTCTTTCTCACCGCGTCTCCTCCTACTGTCTTGAAACCATGCCATGTCCATCAGCACCTTTCTCTCATCAGTATAGGCATTACATCACACGCGGCCACAAAGATCCTCCGTGTCACCGCCGACTACACACAGCCCTCACCAGACTCCGCATCGGGCACACTCTTCTCACACACAACCACATCTTTCGACACAATCATCCTGCACTATGCGCCATATGCAGCACTACGCTCGACATACAACACGTTCTGCTCCACTGTCCCACATACAGAACTCAACGTCACCTCCTATTACAAAGCTTTCCTCAAAATACATCCATATCTCTGGATCTGCTTCTGTTCAACCCTAGATATGTTCCTCACACCTTGAAGTTCTTGACAGACACTGGACTCACAAATCAAATATGATTACTCCATAACACTGTTATCACTTCAAATTGTTTACAATAGTGATACATCACTTTTTCTGATTTATCTTCATATACTTCTTTCTTGATTGAAAAAACAAACAAAACAAACACAAAAAACGCCGTTGCGTCATGTATCTGATTTTTTCTCACTATTAACTCAATTCAATCATATCTTCATTTCAACTAATATCTAGTATCTGTACACATAAGGATAATCGTATTACTGCTCTAGATATTCCCTCTGACTTCAGTTATTTTTATAACTAGGTTAAGGCAACACGAGTAACATGCATCTATGGTTCTTGTGTAACAAAAGAGTTGTATTGAGTGATCCCTGCATCTGAGCCTAACCAATAACAACAACAACAACATCAGATGTTCGTTGGCACGCGTATGTGTTAGCGTGTGTGTTAGCGTGTGTTGATCGTTCCTGTAGGTATTTCTACGATTCGCTATTATCAACAATCTTATTTGAGCTATTCGTATTGTTTCCATTTTTGTCTTGAACATATTTCCCCATGTTTCCCATTAGTTGAAGCTATGGGAATGAAAGAAGTGAACTGCTATGAATGTGTATGTGAAGTATGTGTATGTGTATGTGTATGTGATGTACACGCCCAAAGGGCGTGTTTCATTATCAATGCTGAAGCGCTAGGAAGCGCTTCACAGTGTTACATTATCAATGCTGAAGGTGGAGTGAAGTACTTCACCGCGCTTCACTCGGAAGGCTTGAAGCAGAAGGCATTAGGCAATCATTGCGCTTTAGCGACATTCCCTTTCCCGTGTGCTGTTTGTTTTGGAATTGAATAGAGGAATATAATATATTTGTTGAGGACTATATAATATAGAATATATTTTCTGTGAGCATTTTGTTCGCCATAGCGGACGGCTTAAAGTATTTGTGTGGTATTTGTGTAAATCCGACAATGCTGAGATTAGCGCAGCTCCATATGGAATTAATGAATCCATGAACTAAAATTAAGCAAATCAACAGAAAGCAAATGCAAATGATGAAAAAGAAGCAAAACAAATTATTTGGACCAGAAAGTGTGTGGGATTATTCGCACTCAGCTGTTCAAAATAGTCAAACAAGCGTCATTGATGTATCACTTCACAAAGTGTTTCATTATCCGTTCACTTCCATCAACTTCCTTCAGCACTTACGTTAGTGATAATGAAACACGCCCTTTGTCAATGTTTATATCATTAATTGGTCTTGAGTTTGAGCAGGCGGGATGGATGGGAGTTTTTTTCGGGTGTTGAGGGGGATTGAGATTGTTGTTCATTGTTAGCAAATATATTGTTTTTTCAGAAGCCCAGCTTTTTTTATACATTAGTATTGCTTACAACAACAACATATATTTAATAAAGTGCACGGTAAAATGCAAAGGCGCGAACGAAATTTTTCCCAAGAGTCGTGTAACTATTGTTCTAAAATCATATCATTTGTATTTTTGTCACCAACATATAATTTACACAATCTTTGTGACAGGGACCCACATAAGCATGCGCTTTTTTTCATGTGGGCCCTTTACAATGAATAAAGACAACGTTGAAAACAACAATATCGTTTTGACATATCGTTTTGACAACAATATCGTATAAAGACAACAATATCGTTTTGGAACGTTCCCGCATTTTATTTTCATTCTTTAATGTCTCATCCTTTTTTACGTTGGGCAGCTCCTTGCCCAAGCCTCGTTGCCCGAATACGACGTTGACTAGACATATGACAGTGCTGACATAAGACAGTATCTGCGCGAAATGGTCGAATTCGGCCGAAGCGCGTAACATCAACAACAACGACATAGACAGGACAGGACGTGTTGTATCTGTGCGTTTGTAACCTCCATGCTTACATATATTTGTGTATTCCATTCTCTTGAAAAAAATTATAATTGTCTGTCTTCAAACATAGATATTAATACAGACGGGCTAATTCATATTTGAAATGCATTTTATTTCTCGTATTCACTCTCCTGTCAGTTGTTTTTGGTAGACTTCACAGTGGATGATTCAGAGTGCAATTTTGGGAGTGGGTAAATTAATTTTGGGGGGATGAATCTTGGGGGCGATCAGTCATGTACATGCATCACTATGTAATGTCTGCGATAATGCTTATATCAACGAATTCTACAGAAAATATTTTTCTTGACCCCTTTTATTGAATCTCCTGGTTATGAGGAGTTGATGGAGACATTTGGTGGGGGGCTTCAGCCCCCTGAGCCCCCTGGATCCACCAGTGACTCTTCAGATATTTGCACGAGCATATTTGATGTTTTCGTAGACGCTGTCATCATGATTCACTCTGGCGTTTTCTCTCTACGCGACC
This sequence comes from Sacculina carcini, assembly GCA_916048095.2. NCBI lineage: Eukaryota > Metazoa > Arthropoda > Thecostraca > Sacculinidae > Sacculina > Sacculina carcini. Next base: position 2,336,062 of record OU696594.1, read on the forward strand.
CCATCTTTTCAACGTATCTCTTCTATGCTTCTGTATTGGCTCTGAAGACCTTAATGATGTCGTTTGCCACCTCAAGACATCGCATAGCAAAAGGGGTGAGTGTTTTGCTTTTTCATTCGTGTTGATTAACTGATATTTATATTCTCACTTTTGTGTTGAATCTTCTTGTTTTTTTATGTGCTTATTTCACAATTTGCTAGCACATCTTAAATCTGCGTTTGAGTTTGTCAGTAATTCAACATAGTTAAAGTTTTAAGGCCTCAAGTGACAGCTGCTACACGGGAAGAAGTCGAAGCTTATGAACACACACAGGTGTGTCCCGTGCAGCTCGCTGCCACCGCAGAACCGACCCTCCCACGCTATGACGCCACAAGGACGTAAGACGTAAAATTCAGTACCATGTTGTATCGGCAAACACCTCTGTTGTACGTCTGTGCATGGAAAATACATTTTCCCTCATTTGCATGGCCTGTACTTGTTTGTGGTGTAGATTTTCTCAAATCCGGAAGATGCGTCGGCCCGTCCCAAGGGTCAGGTGAAGTTGAACGATCCTGACGTGGAGCGAGTACGCCGAGCCCATCTCAACGATCTTGAGAACATCATTTTGTTCCTGATCATTTTCCCACTGTATTTGCTGACGTCTCCTAGTCAGGTGGTGGCCGTCAACTTGATGAGGACGTTCACGGCTGTCAGAGTCCTTCACACCATTGTCTACCTCAACCAGGTATACACAAGAATGCACATTTCATTTCATTTTTATTGACCACAACAACACCAAATGGCCCAACAAAAGACAATATTGTCCACCAAGCAAAAATACGTATACAAATATACAAATACAACAACGAGACAATATCATCTTGAATAAAATAACAAAATGCCGATGTGACCTACACAATCATTCTACACGTATACACACGCGCACACACGCGCACACACACGCACACACACACACACACACAACACGTAGAATACACACATATACACGCACAATACAAACACACATAACAATATATCGACAATACAAGAGGTCACACGAGCCTACTCAATTAAGGCCACACAATCACCTACTCTGACACACGGGCACAATCATTCTAGAGTCTAGAATCTAGACAATGCATAAGCTATAGACATGTGCACCATTTACAATGTACTTTTTATATACAAAACAAGCGGTATTATGTGTTTAGGCTTTTACACCTCCCTAAAGCTTTTAAATCAATTAGAAACCTTCATATAACAATTTCAAGGTTAAGTTCAACATATAATTTCCAGGTGACTATCTAGGGAATAATGCACATCCCTTACGCTATACTGAGCTCTGGTCATAAGCACCTAATGCATTTGTTTGTGAAATTCATTCGTCCGCACACAATACACGCACTCACGCACACCTCCGTACACATTCATACACTTCTAATCACACGATAACGACACCAAACTTATGACTTATGTTAAGTGTAAAACCGCACTGTATGAACTGTTGGGTGCAAAGCCTCAAGTGGAACGTACAGCGTGTATTACTCGGCTAATGATCACCATCCTGCATTCAATTCTGCGATGCTACACATGCACCGTCTGTTAATAGACTCAAGGACATGCAAACAAACACACCCTATAAACCTGGACCGACATAGGTTTCGTCCACAGGGTAAAACTACCACACAATTCTGCCGCTCTCACACTCTTTCTACGCGCGCCACAGTGGCCGCGTTCAAGTGGCGTGGCTGATGTGTGCGTGATGAGTCACGGTCGTTTTTGTCCACACTTGGTGGTTTTCAAACTTGGTGTATGTGGTCGAATTGTCCACACTCGTGATACGGCTCAGGCGGTGCTGTTTTTGACTAATTCCAGTGTTGAGCAGATAATTGAGATTGAGTTGACTAAGTTTGTCATTCCTTTCAAGAGCTAATATAATTATACTTTGTAATAACCTATATACGTGTACGTATTCAGGGGTAAACACACTGATATGCGCATTATTGTGTATATGAGTATTATTCCAACTCGTGCATTATATGAAATATTTAGATGTAATTATTTAACGATGTTGATGGTTTGACTGTTGGGATGTTGAACACATTGTCGCACACATTTAATCGACTAGAGATTGAGTCGACTAAGTTTGTTATTCCTTTCAAGAGCTAATATAAATATACTTTGTGTTAATGTCATTATGTCAAATAATATTATCATTATATAAATAGTAATGTCATATAAATGTTTTCAAAGATTTTGATGTAGTTATTTAACGATAGAATGGTTTGGCTGACGGGATGTTGAGCACATTGCACCGATATTTTCTCCTTGTTATGTTTGGTTTGCATTTCATAAAATTGTATTTTCGCATAATAGTTCAACATCACAGTCACACACAGTTCAACGTCAATGGACTGGGGAGTACGGCTACACGGATGAGTACAATTACACCGGCTCAAGCGATGCTGTATTTTGGCTAATTTCAGTGCTTCGTTGAAATTCACTAGTTCGGATTTAGAGCAATCTAGCATTTAAAGCTCGGGTACCTGGGGGATGCGATCATGGTAAAATTTACTCAAAGAAATTATGCCTAGCCCATGCATTACTGTTTACTGAAAAATCTGGGTATGCAATGGGGATGCGAGAACAGACTGCTGATTTCCAAGGGGTGGGAACACTGAGAAAGGTTAAGAAACTCCAATTTAGGGCAAAGTCAAGACCGGCCCGGTACATAAAATACGGTGTTTTCAGTTCAATTAACCCGGCCCGGTGCAAAAAATACGGTGTTTTCAGTTCAATTAACTTGTCAGTGGAAATATACCTGGCCAGAGACCTCAAGCGGGCACACTGTCATGTGTTTTTCCGACAAAAACTCATTATTGCTGCCAGCACTCAGCCCCTGGACGCGCATGATCGACGTCACCGTAGAATATATCTACCCGATCAGCACCAGACGCTCGACACCTCGGCAGATAAAAGCGACAGTGCTAATCGTCCCGAGTGACAGCTGTTGCAATATGCATTATGGTGCTATCATTGAACCACACCCACAAACACTGTGTTGCTGCAGCCAATACCGTACAAATGTTCATAGCAGCGGATTCCACGCCATGAGATCTCTCAACAAACAAGGGTTAAGTGGTGCGAGAGCTGACTGCTGATTTGTAAACGGTGCCAACACTGAGAACGGTTAAGAACCATTGACATAGAACAACGTACGCAAACCCTGACAACCCACGGACGCGGACACAAAACGAGGTAATTGGCTCAATAGAGAATTCTTCCGATATCGTCACTTGATAGAAACAGGGGGTAAGCCATTGTGAGCACGTATCAGTTCATATATTATGCAATGAGTCATTTCAACGAAATACATAAATCTCAATCAATACATGTTGGTTCACACTGAATCGCAGTTTCGGCACAAATACGTCTGATATCGCCGTCGCACCGCAACACCATCATCTCAGGAGCTGCACAAACACAAAAACAAGGCGATATCAGCGCTACGTTGTGACGACCGTCCCCAAAGAATCTTCCTGTTGATAATCACACAGTGGATGACTAATTAACGGGGACAGCCAGGCCGTGCGAAAAGGTTCCATGCATTAACCAGCACCGCTCTTCCCAGAGCTTCTCTTCCCTCCCGGAAATCACACTGTACAATGAGAAAGAACAATATGACAGCCGAGCCACCGCTATTTGCTCTTCACACTGCATAGATATGATAAATTAACAGGGACAACCAGGCAGGACGAAAACATACGTAATATACGTAATATGCAATAACCACCTCCCGGAAATCACACTGAATAATGTGTGTCTGTGTGTGTATGAGTAATATCTAGTAGAAAACAAAACAAAAAACGCTAAGATACGTATCTGTCAGCAGTTATATTGCAGTTGTCCCCTCGCCACGCTAGCATCACACGCCACGCTAGCATCAACGTTGTCTGTCACACAAAGGCACATCGATACGCACCCAGAGATGCGATAAAAAACCGATTAGTTTTCCTTTGAAGATTTTTTCCCACAAAAAAAAATCGAACAAAAACACGTTATTTTTCTATTTTTATAGGAATATTCTAGGCTTAAGCCTAGACACTTAAACATAAAACATTGAACATATTAAATTAAACAATATAAAGTTAATCAAGTAGACGTTCAGCTTTGTCTGGCCACAAACCAGATCCAAAGCTGCATACCCCCAATTCGGCCTTGATATCCTGAACCAACTACACATTATGGACAGATTACATCCGCGGGATGAGGCCGGCGGGGGGTATATATATAGGGATATATATATATGCTTAGACTATACGGAGCGCCCCACTGTGTGCCCATCTCCGGCTGGATAATCGCCGGTAGACTCAAACAAAGATATTGGTGAATAAACCCAGACCAGGAATCGAACCGCGAACCTCTGAAACATAAGTTCAGCGCCTTAGCCACTCAACTACTTAAGGACTAAAGACGGTAAAAACCTCCATGAGAACAAGCCAGAATCTAAAACATAAATATAAAATATTACTGCACTTGTTGCATGTTCATGTTGACAATATATATCAGCCTGCTGGGATTATATGGCACGCCCCGCTAACCGCCCAACTGTATCGCTGACTTTCAGACTCTCGAGGACTACCAGACTCGGAGTCTCATGACTCTCACCTAGACTCGAACATAATTCCTGATAAACTTAAAAGTGCCAGGAATATAGCCGCACAAGTGCTTTATCTATAGAAATGCCGGCGTAGACGAATTATTATGGTGTATTAAGCGCCAACTCGGCTATTAGGGGCTATACGATCTGCCACGCTGTTTGCCCATCTACAAAAAACTTCCGGTAGACACAAGTGATGTTTTAACGAGCCCGGGTGCAGACACGAACCTCTAACACGTAAGTTCAACGCATCGGCTACTAGGGGAGCTTAGCGCGCATGCGCATCCTTGAGCGCCATATCAAATATATTCTAAACATCTAGTCATTCGATTAAACTATTATTGGAATTAAGAAAAAGTAACTGAATTAGATTACAGTGACAAGTTGACATCATCGTAACCTCTATGAAACCCACGTCTTATAAAACGTACGGGGAAAATCCGAGCCAATATACGAGTAGCACAAGCCAGCGTAGCGCAAAAATATGCCAATAAATTGACAAATACCAACTAAAGATTTCCAGTAAGCCCCGAACAGAAAATGAACCAACATAACACAAGCAAATATTGTGCCAAGAACATTGCAACCCAAAAGACTGACACAAGAAACCGAATTAGCGAGAAAACATGGAACACACGGAACATTGAACACAAGAAACATCAACCACCAAGACGTAAAAATGAAACCGAAATATTAAGACCGCAACAAAAATTATATGAAAGCCAGAATTGAACAAAATAAAACAAGAAAAATCCATCAGTGCAAACCAAGAGACCAAAACAAGTATACTAAGTTAGCGAAAAAGTCGCAAGTGCAATGTGGAGATGAAGTTAGTGACAAGAAATTCGGAAATTGTAAGAATTATCGACTCACCTGTAGCTCGTGTCGTCGTGGAAAGCTTTTCTGCAGAGCGTTGTCGAATGAATATTCAGTTATTTCTCCACTTTCAGTGCCACTTTCTCCCATGCGCCTTGACCCACCCCAACCATGACCCGTTCATGTTGAAGCATGTGGTCCCTGATCTTGAAGAAGACATCAGGGAGAGGCTCATCAGGAAGATCATCACCTCCATCAGATTCACACATGACCTTCTTCCCTCCAGCCAGATGTAGGACATGGTGACACAAAAACCTAAGGAGGCCAGCGTCAACCCATTTGCATTCTTGGAAATCCCCACTCTCATGGAGGAAGATGGGCCCAACATTGAGGAGCCAATCAAGGAGGTGGACACCTGGGACAGGAGCAAGGTGGCAGAGGTGAAGCCTGGGCAATTCCCCAGCATGTACAGATCATGATGCATGATCTCGCTGTTCATCAAGTACAACACGGCCTTGCCCAGCTCTGCTGCCGTGGAGCGCATGTTCAGCCCTGCTGATTATGTCCTCAGGCCCAAGTGTGTATGCATGACCAGCGACAGGTTCGAGAAGCTGGTCTTCACCAAGGGAAACATGCAGCTCCTGAATGCTGTCTTGAGGATGGAGAGGAGGGAGGGAGAGTCTGAGTCAGAGAGACTGATATAACTTACAGGTCATATACTGTTTCCAGTGACAGTTTTATCTAGTTTAAATAATTTTCACCGTAGAAAATAGTGTGTATGTTTTTTAACATATTTAGACTAAAAACGTATTTATACTTTATTGTTTTTTATCGCAAGTTGACACCTTTATCGCTATCATTCTACCGTTTATCGCTTAACGCAGGTTGGGTTTTGAATTGTTTTCGTGTATCGCAGGCTGGGGAAAATCGTATCGTTTATCGTTATCGCAAGCTAAAAAAACGTTATCGCAGAAACCACTGGTAAGAATGAGAAAATGTGTGCGACAATGTGCTCAACATTCGATCAGTCAAACCATTAACATCGTTAAATAATTACATCTAAATATTTCATATAATGCACGAGTTGACATAATACTCATATACACAATAATGCGCATACCAATGTGTTTACCCCTGAATACGTATACGGATATAGGTTGTAACTATACAGATCAGTGTAGTTTGCACTCATAGTATTAAACTCAAAGTATATTAGATCTTTAGGTGAATCACAAATTTAGTCAACTTAATCTCAATTTCCTGCTCAACACTGGAATTAGTCAAAAACAGCACCGCCTGAGCCGTATCACGAGTGTGGACAATTCGACCACATAACCAAGTTTGAAAACCACTGAGTGTGGACAAAAACGACCGTGACTCAGCACGCACACATCAGCCACGCCACATGAACGCGGCCACTGTGGCGCGCGTAGAAAGAGTGTGAGAGCGGCAGAATTGTGTGGCAGTTTTACACTGTGGACGAAACCTATGTCGGTCCATAAACCTAAGCTGCAATACAAAGCCATGACGTAAGACAGTGCAACTTCAGTGAAGACAATACGCACGTTGCAACAACGATCAGTGGCGTAACAATACAAGTTCAAGGGAGGCAATACACATGCATTTAGGCGTATACAATTCGCACACACCTCCGTCCCCTTCTTGAGCGGCGTGCGCAATAGTTGTTGATGAACGAGCGTTTTTCTGCAAAAAGCGACTGGAAGGAAGAGGCGCCGTTTGTTGAGCAGAGGACGAGGAGAGCACTGGGTCGTCGGGAACGGAGTCTTCTATGACGATAACAGTTTGTCCGATATAACAGGCACCGGTTTCTCCACAGAAGTCGACCACTTGCTAAACGAATCTGGTATTGGTCTCACCACTCCAATTTTGTCCCAGTGCTTCGTTATCCTGTGTTATCCGTGTTATCCTGGACACGGACATGGTGACCGTTTTGAATGACGGGCAGCGTGCGAGCACGTTTGTTGTAGCGAGAGACCGTGTCTCTAGCTGTTGTAACACGGCGATCCACAGATTGCTTGCCATTGTGACTTGAACGCAGCAGAATGGGCCGGCAGACAAGCGCCGAGAGAATGACCATACAGGACTTGAGCTGGTGAAGGTCCGGTGTGTATGACGAAGTTCCAGCAATCCGCGATCGAAATCCTCATTGTCAATATGGCCGTTTCAAATGGTGCGACCCTTACTATCAGATGTTTAACAATTTTCACTGCTGTTTCCGCGTGTGCGCTGGATTGAGTGTAATGTGGCGATGTGATCACATGACGAACACCCCACTTTTCCAGGAACTGTCGGTTCACGGAGTTTACTAGTTTACATATTCTGTTGAGCCACCATGAGTCTTCTTGTGATCTGGCGATATCACCGCCGCCTATGGTTACTTTATGAGCCCATGGTTACTCAAGTAGACGTGTATGCAGAGCCGTAGCAACAGCTCCCCACGAATTCCCCGGCCAGGTGTGGGCAAGTGTTGAGGAGCCCCGTTGCTTCACGCATGATGTAGAGTCTATCATAAAGTAGCTCCTAGAAGTACCTTAAGTCCTCAGTAGACCGAGGGGCTGTTCGTAACTGCATTTCCCTAAAGTCTATTTCCCTACCTCTATTATAATGGTGCTTTATTTATATTGGGGGCTCCAATTATTATACCTTCGGGGTAGAGATGCGACCTAAAAACCTAGGTTTTGTATATATAAAACGTTTTTTTTGTTTTCAAGAGTCATGCAAATAATTCGAATTATGGAAATGATAAATTTGGAATGTTAAATGAATTATTTTTATCAACACATGAATTATTCATGGTTTTATTGGCCCTGTCAAATTGAATTATCATTAAATATGCACAATAAAATTGTTAAAATGTATCTGAAAGCCGTAATATCATTGTTTGCACGGTACTGTGTGGCACTTCTATGTACAGTACAGTTTTGCATTCAATTATTGAGTTAATCATTGTGTAAGAAAGCAGTGTTTTTTAATCTTTTTTGCTAACTGCTAAAAACTGAAACTGTTTTAAAAATCAACAGGTGGCATAATTATTATTATTTTTTACACATTACCTTTTTCCTCCCAGAAATGAACTACGTGAAATATAATAACTTTCATGATTTCATTCAACAGATCAATTATTTGCAAATATAAAAGTACATAAGTGTGTATATATAGAAATATACACACAAACTTAGTGTCCCTAATGAGACTACGAATAAAAGCGGGTCGCATTAATCAAAGTGGCAATCCTGACCAGAAAAACGGGAAATATTTTCGTGTAGGAAAAAAACGACTGAGGAAATATATTTAATGTACAAAAAGGTATTTGAACACAAATAACTACATCAAAGAAACCATCATCCATAAAACCAGTTCTAAAAACAGGTTATTGATAAAATATAACAATTAATTTGGCTCAACTTTCCCTGATATGCCGCCATTTTTTTTCAAACTCTCTACATCTACGATAACCGTCTTTAAAAAAATCGATTTTGAAAAAACATGGTTTAAAAAACAGTTTAAATCAAGTGATTTAACCAGCCGCTTTTACCAGCAGGCTACTTGATATACAAAAGGTATTTGAACGTACATCAATCAAATCTATTTTACATAGATACTGTTTTAGAAAACATTTTTTCATTAAAAAACGTTAAATATACGTTTGTCAAAGAACACTTGACCAACCAATTAACTTGTTTTGTTCTGCTGTCAACATTTTCTGAATATGTACATTAATAAAACGAATTTAAAACCAGTTTGAAATACATCATTACATTCTTTCATAAAAAACATGGTTTCTCTAATAAATAAAAATCATAAATTTTCAATGATTTTGTTTTGTTCTGCTGACAAATTATTTCAAGTATCCACATCATAAAACCATCTTTAAAAATACATGGGTTTTCTCAATGAAAAAACCTACACCACCGGACCCGGATGCTTTTTCAAACAGTCTCCTGAGGTATTTATTGATAAATATTTGTCTTGTTTATACTATTATCAAATTATCTTTGAAATAAGACACGTAAAGATGTACAAAACATTAATTGAACTCATTTCTATGTACTAAAATCCAACATCCAATGACAATTGGTGCTAATTCTAAAAAACAAAAAACCCCTACAAAAACATGTCTTTTTTGCACACAAAAACGCATAAAAACGGGTATTTTTGCATTTCTACTTCGGGGGGCATAAGACCTTGCCTAAGCTCTGTGTGTGTCTGTGTGTGTGTGTGTGTGTAAGTGTGTAAGTGTGTGTATGTGTGTGTAAGTGTGTGTGTGTGTAGTTTATTTATTGCCCACAACACATGACACAGTACAAAATAACAAAATATACACAATGGGCAATAAAGTGGGTCAACTTGTTTTCATAGCACAGCTATATAAACCTCATGAATTGTCAGATGAAACATTTAAGCATAACGCAGAATTTTTAACATATAATTTTGTGACATCAGCAATATTTGTGAGCACAATACATAATAGTGGACTTAACAAACACAATAATACACAATTCAACTGCACAATTCGATGAGACACATAACAACACTACTGCACAATAATGGAGGATAAACACTAAACTCTGAATTGGCGCTCTGCATATTGAAAAGATATAGCCTCAGACTACTCTTAAACGTGTAAATCAAATAAATGGAACCAATGTGTGTGTGTGTGTGTGTTTGTTCAGTTTATTGGCACATTTTCACGACAATCATTTCATGCGAATATACAAGGTATAAAATGGCAGAAATGTGCATCGATCAAGCTCATAGATGGACATGATTGATGTGCAATATAGTACAATCAGAGAGAGAGAGAGTGTGTGTGTGTGTGTGTGTACTCACCTATTTGTACTCACATATTTGTACTCACATATTTGTTTACCACAGGAGATGAGCTGTGCTCGTACTGTCCTGTTTCCAACCCACCCTCTAACCTATCTTCCTTGAAACTCCCAGTATTTCACACTATATCCAGTCTTTCTTTAAATGTTCCTACACTATTAACTCCTACAATATTCTCCCCTAACTGATTCCAGACACCAACACACCTATATGGGAAACTATACTTCTTAACATCTCTCAAACATCTAGTCCTTTTCAGTTTTTTCCATGACCCCTCTTGCCTGAATTATGCCAAACTACAATTATCCCTATCTAACTTTTGCATACCCATTCTATGTGTAAAATATTAATCAAGTCGCCTCTTTACCTACGTTGTTCTAAAGATGGTAAAAAAGCACTTTTAGTCTTTCCTCATACGTGTGTGTGTGTGTGTGTGTGTGTGTGTGTGTGTGTGTGTGTGTGTGTGTGTGTGTGTGTGTGTTTGTTTTGGCAACAACGCTCAAAGTGTTGAATATAGGCATGTTGGGGTATTGATATTGTTATTCTATTTTCGTGATTTTTTCATTTGTTTGTTGTTTATGTTCATCTTATTATCAGTTTATGTATGTGTATGTATGTGTGTGTGTGTGTCAGGTGCGTCAGCCAGCACGTGGCATATGTTTCCTGGTGGGAATGGTCATCAATGTCTATGTGTGTGTGCAAATTATAATGGCCACACTGTGAATGACCTTGACACAAGCGCACGTGCGCGCGTATGTACATAATCAATGGTGTTGGGATATATTGACTGGGGAATGTGATTTATTCCCTCTCCATGACAGATTTATACAGATGTTTATTTGTACTGTTGGTTCAAACTATTAGATATTATATTGATGTTATCAATGTGAATGAACTGTTGAGGCCACAGTGATCTAACTCGTATTTGCACAATAAGCTATTATGATACTCTATTAATTATTGTTGTGTAGGTGGTGTGTGCGTTGTTTAGTTTGTATATAATCCTTCATTGAGGCTATGTTTATATCTATGCTGTGTTGGTGCTAATGTATATGGGGAAATATATGTGAAAACATCTTATGAACGTTCAATTTCTTGAATTTTCTCAATTAGCTGATCAGTATTTTGTCAGGTAATTTTTACTGTGAATTCTATTCGGGACCACCTGTTTAGGATGCGAAATTGCCCTCGACGTTATACAACAATTTTCGATTATGTTTTGGAGCACTATTTGGTTTCATTGTTTCATGTACTGATTATCTCAGTGTTTCTCAACATGGGGTGTATGGAACCCCAGGGGGCCCACTGGATTTTGTTGAGGAACCATGGGATACAACTTAAAAAATGAAGGGGCCACCATGTTTTCTCACGAGTCACGAAATATATATGTTGACCCAATTTATTATTCTATGTTGTTATTGTCGATGTTGTTCATTTCAATAGTTTAATCCGCCGTGACAATGAGACCCCCGGTGTTTGCCTGGCGCGTGTATATAATCGCCGACGTCCTTGTATATATGTGTACGGTCGTGGCGTTGTTTTGATGGTCGGTGGAAATAGTCGCCGGCGTACATGAGCTAATCCTCTGGAGAAATCGCGTCGCGACGATCCATGTGTATATAGGTTAAGGCCTCAAGTGACAGCTGCTAAGGTTAAAATGACAACTGCTACACGGGAAGAAGTGGAAGCTTATGAACACACACAGGTGTGCCCCGTGCAGAAACGACCACCGCTACCACCGCAGAAACGACCCTTTCCATGCTATGGCGCCACAAGGGCGGAGAACGTATTAGAGAGGGTCTCCTCCCCATAATGCATGACACAGCACATGACTGATATATTGTACCATTTACTGTTTGGTGGACAGGGACTGTTGGTTTATAGATTTCACCCAATGAAATTCTCCTCCGCCGGGTCACGAGGACTAAGGGGGCAAGGACTGTTTGTGGGGGGCCAGAAGGACTTACAGTTGAAGGTCATGGCAAGAAAACGGTTGAGAGACACTGGATTATCCGGCAAACTCACAGTCGTCTGCATTTCTGAGCGCTTGTATTGGACACACACACACTTATTTTACAACACACGACGTGTCTCGCACACATAGACGATCAGTATTTGTGATAGAGGGTGATTCGGGAAGAGAGGTGGTGGGACGAGACTAGAGGTACTGGTAGAAAACGGTGGCAGTTTGGCGTGCGGACGACGCGTGCTGGGCTTCTACAGTGCAGTGTGACCAGTGCGCCCATACTGCCGGTCTCACTCGTAGCCGGAATGTGGTGCCTGTTGACAAACCGACCAGTGCGTGTAAATATCGGAACTCTGGACATTGCGCCTCAGGTACGTTTGGTCCCGCTTCAGTCCCGGTTCTCTTTGCCTTTGCAAAGAACTTAGCCTAACCAGCCTTATCTAACCCAACATAGAAAAATAGGGAGCCGAAACTCAAACGGCACCAAACGTACCTGAAGCGCAATATTGTTTTCCAAATATATTCATCATTATCGCCTGTGTATGATTTATCCTGTATCTTATTATTATTTTGTTTTCGAACTGTCTTCTCTCTGGAATTGTTTACTTTTTTATCTCTCTCTCTACAAGTTTTGGGCGTTTCCAGTAAATGGGGCCACCGCAGGGTGGTAATAGTGCTTGCACTCTTCCCCCATGCTACTGGACTTGCCTGTAATTAATAATAATAATAATATAGTTATGGCAATGGACGGTTTTATGATTCAACATCGTGGCGCCACAAGGCCATTTATCTCATCTCCCTGTGATCTCGTATGAAATCGCTCAAAAGTGGCCATATGTTTATTAGGTATATTCCATCGATATCAACGCAATATTTTCCAAAAAATAATTAATTGATTGATTTCAATTAATTGATAGCTTGAAAGAGTTATGATAGGAAATGATATGATATCGTATGTGAAATGATAAACAAGCTTGAAAGTGAATGGGTCAATCCATTTGCTTGAATTACTTCATTTCAGTCGTTTGGCAATAATGTGCCCCTGTCGAGAAGAAATAGATTGGTGTTTATTGGTAACTGGTACCTTAATTGTTTTTTAACTGTTTCTGTTATACTAATGTGTGTTGTTATGTGAATGCTTTCGTGCGAGATGAGAGAGTGAGGTTTTGTGTGAGCGAGTCAGTATGCTTGGTTGTGTGTCGTTTACTGTGTTTATAGGTGTGTCTGTATGTGTGTATGAGTGTCATGCTGACGAGTGGTCGTGCCCTGCGGCGGCGAGCGGGTGACCGGCTCGCCGCTGATTGGTTGTTGCGATGCGTGTGTGTGTGTGTGTGTGTGTATGTGCTCTCGTGTGTGAATCGTGTACGTGGTGTGACGTCTTGTAGGCGCCCGTGAGGCAGTGATGCCCACGCGCGCCTGTCTGTAAATATAGTTTAGTATTTTGTTGTTTTCTTCATGTGCTTGGAACATACCGGAGTATTACCGCGCACCACCGAGGCGCCTCTGCCACGAGCCCTGAACTTGGCCAGGGTTTGTTCGGCTAGTTCACATCGCTCGCCGGACTCGTCCATCTCCTGTGTCAACAGTGGTCAAACATCATTCAGGCGCTCTACATCAAAATCTACACTAGCCGCCGCAACGTTTTCCAGGCACGAGTGTTGATATCATACGTTTACATGTAAATTGGTCATAAATTGGAAGACCCTGGCTTTCAACATCACGAGCTAACTATAAATACTTTAGCATGACCGACAGTGAACCCAATATGTTGACTTCTACCAGGATACTTGAAATTATCAGGTGAAGTATTGTTTGAGCATCATTAGAGGTCGGTTTTTGTTTTGTACGAACCGTTCTCTGTCGTGTAAGCTACAAATCATTTGGTTCCAACGCTTCCAGCTATGGGTAGTCAAAAATTACCATTAAATAATTATGTCAAGAATAATCAATTATCACAAATGTGGTGTTTCACTTCCATGCTGTCAATACAGGAATATTTGTGTTATTTTGGCACCCACTGTATATTACACTATATTCTGGATTATGCTGTCCGTTTATTGTATAATACACTAAATGGTGTACCATTATTTTAGATCAGTTCGTTTGGATGAAGTAATTTGGCTGATAAAGCTGGTTTGCGGGTACATTGTCCAATTTAATTTACTCTATAACACAATTTCTAATGAGTGAATTGACATTTTAGTTGTGGCGCATAGTGGTGGATTAAATTATACACAATTCTTAATCCTAATACAATCAATTTCCCAAAATCGAAATTCTTAATCTTTATTATAATACATAATTTATTCATAATTCTTGATTTATTATGAAGCATTCGATTAAAATACAGTATTTGTACTCAAACTCAGCGTCAGGGAATATTTTTGTATGCATTTTAGTATGCGAAAAGTATATGAGCGACATCCTAATTTACGTTTGCGGCTTTTTCTTTATATCACTTCATGCGATTGCTAATTTTCCGCTCCAATCTTCATTTAGGGATTTCTGTTTTGTTCTACAGTATAACAAGTAATGGGAAATATGCTTCAGAAAGTTAATGTTTTCAGAAAATTTTCACAACACTGCGCATTGTGGCGCATTTCTCCTAATCGTTATTTTTTACCAAAGGCGTAACTGAAAACATTGATGGTGGGTGAATTATTTACTGTTTAATTAGTTATTTATTTACTTATTGTTAATTGTTTATTTATTGTTATTTATTTATTGTTATTTATATATTTATTGTTATTTATTTAATTATTGTTATTTATTTAATTATTGTTATTTATTTAATTATTGTTATTAATTTATTTAATGTTATTTATTTATTCATTGTTATTTATTTATTTATTCATTGTTATTTATTTATTCATTCATTGTTATTTATTTATTTATTCATTGTTATTTATTTATTTATTCATTGTTATTTATTTATTTATTCATTGTTATTTATTTATTTATTTATTGTTATTTATTTAATTATTGTTATTTATTTATTTATTGTTATTTATTTATTTATTTATTGTTATTTATTGTTATTTATTTAATTATTGTTAATTATTTAGTTATTTATTATTAATTATTTCTTGATCAATTATTTATTTATTATTCATTTAGGTATCTGGACTGCATATCACATTCAGTAGTGGGAATATTTGATCTACCAGCATACTGCCCTGTGTCCTAGCATTTTTACAATAAAAAGATCAAATAGATCTATTTAAGTGAATAAACTACATTTACCGTTTGTACTTATGTACGAATTTATAGCTGTTGGCGGTAAATGTCAATGATAAATTTGTGGATGTTTTTTTCGTCCTTGCTAGCTCGTATTCTTCTTGTTTGTGAGCTCCCGTTTTAATATTATTATCATTTTTGTATCTCTTTATCACATGTTTATCGCGTCTTGGCTGATTAGTGCGCTTTATCAAATACACGGTTTGTTTGTTTGTTTGTAAGGTCAAATAAGGCGTACGCTCTAGTATAGTGGCTCTTCACTTTTTTTCTGATTCCTCAATTTTAAATGAGCCATCTCTTCATTTCCCACAACAGCGCTGATAAGTTCAATAAATTTAATTGGTACATCAAAGTAAATGTCAAGAAGACAATAGAAACAAGAGTTAACAAATTTGAATTGATAAGAACACACATAGTTGTCCTGTTCTGTCCGATCTTTAGCTTCCCACTTGACAACTCTTCCATTCCCCACCAGACAGGGGAATTCCCTACACAGGTTAAGAACCCCTGTTCTAGTGTATTCACACGTGTATAATTTGGTTGCACTTATCACCATTCGACTGATCTGTATTGAACCATTACTCAATGGTTCAATGGCACCCAGCATGCGTTCTGTTCAGCACGTGCCATTACAAACCTGCTGAGATTTCCTGAATTTGGCCAGATTGAGAGCGGCGATCTCTTCAGCTTCCTCAATCTGCCGCTTGTAAGTTTTGATCTTTTGTTGCAGTTTGTCGACCACATCCTGCATGCGCTCGTGATTCTTGCGATCCTCGTCTCCCTGAATTGCCGCAAATATAATGTTAGCTGGCGTTGTTACTTGAAGTTGAATAACTAGGAAATAATCGTACAGCATCAAAGACGAAACAAAATTGATAACAGTTTGATAAAATACAGACGGGTTAACTTGGACGAAATCGTTTCTCAGCGGTGAAGATATTGCTGAAAATTCCATGGTGTTATCGGAACATGTATTTATCGAATTGGTATTCATTTTCTACTATCTGACCTGGAAGCTCAACTCCTTGATGCGTCGCTCGGTCTTGCGTAGGTTTCCTAGCGTCTCGCTATGGCGTCGCTGTTCTGTGTCCAGCTCTGTCTCCAACGTTCTCAGGCGATCCTCCAGCTTCTGCACCATCTTGCGTCCATTCTTGATTGCCACCTGTTCTGCTTCGTCCACTCGATTCTACATTGCCGCACATACACACACGTACGGGATCAGCAGCAAAGTTCTGTAATTGCTTACATTTCAGTGTGAGGAATTCAGCATGCCAAGCCTTTCTTCATTGTATTTCTTGTTCAACCATAATTTTTAACTGATTCTTTGTCAAATTTGGGGCAAGGCATTATTACGCCCCTGGTACGTTTGGTCCCGGTTTTTTTCTCTTTCCTTACCAACGTAACCTAACTAATCTAACTTAACCCAACCTTAGCTAACCTAACAATGAAATAGAAAAAGAGTCGGGACTGAAGGCAGTCGGGACCAAGCGTACCCGGGCGTAACATGCTGGTGCCCTATCCTCGTACTGCAAGGTGTCAGGATTGCATGATTTGTGAGATAACGTGAACCAACTCAACACCACTCCCGAGAAAAAACTGAGGTTTTTATCAATTTATTTTCACCTGCAGTTCTTTGACGTGAGTCTCCAGCGAGCGACGAGATTTCTCCTGATGCTGAGCATTCTCCTGTTCAGCTCTCAACTCGTCGGCCAATCTGCCAGTCACATTCACGGCACGTTTAAATATGCAGCATTGTTGAAGTGTGAAAAATTCTTCAATATCGTTCAATTCTTCCTATGTCCCGCCATCCTGACATCTTTAAACTTCTTTGTTGTATTTTGTGCTGAATGTTTATTATGTGTGGCTTGGCCAATACATGAGGATGATTATATTGTTGTTCTACGTTGTGTTTGAGCATCTGTTGGAAGTCTGCAATACTATATTTTATTTTCACTTTTATCGTACTCTGGCTCGGACTTTCCTTTCCACTAGCTTATGTATTTTAAGAATAAGTGTGCTCGTGTTTGTGTTTACTGGGTTATGATCTATTTTGTGCCAGCTAGTCCTCCACAATTAATGGGAATAGAGGAAAATTTCTTATATCCGGGGAAAATTACACGCAAAGCATAGAAGACGGGTCCAAAGAAATACTATCTCATATGCGAATTTCTCATATATCCGGGGTTCTCTTATAAGCGGGGTTCATTCCCACATGTTTGAGGATTGTTTGCTGATAATTCACAATGGTGATCCATAGTCTTACAAAACAAGCATTAAGCCATTGGTGACAACAATGTGGCATTGTCATACACATCGGTTTTGTACTTTCACACTTGTGAACTGTTGGAGTACAGAAATATTAGCCATAGTCCTAACATTTCATATTTGGACAGTGTCGGCGCCAAGTGGCGTTTGGAGGGCTGAAGCCCCTCACCCTCAAATTTGCCAAGACGGGCGGTCCCCTCCAAAAAATCCTGACCATGAAGGCTTCGAGTGTAGTTTCTAATGTTTCGCCAAGCCCACGCATCATTTTCCGTAGCCCCACCCCCTCAACCCTTCCAAAGGAAAAGTCCTAGCGCCTCCACTGCAGTTGGGGCCTGTCAAACAAGGATATTCTGGTTCTGGTACAGTCAGAGTTTATTTCAGTCAACTACAGCTATATAGAGGTGAACTTTGTTCAAGGAACAAATTACATACAATTTTCCAACCAGCAAGAAAAAGTTGTCCCAACAAAGTGTATATATATATATATATATATATATATATATATATATATATATATATATATATATATATATACATGTATGTATGTATATGAAATCACGCATTATGGTAGCATATGGTCATTTTTCGTACGAATGGTATTCGATCATTGATCGAGTGCTATATAATCATTAAATGCTAAATATCTCCATTTGTTGAATGGCAAATATTTGCTATATTGATTAAATCACTTTGGCTCTTGTACATTTGGATGATATCATTCCAGAATTATTCATTATATTGATTGATCTACATGATAAATATCGTGTGAAATTTCATGTGCTGATACCTGGCGGCGTCAACCATAGCTTTTTTAGCTTTCTCTTCTGAGTTGCGAGCTTCGTTGAGCATTTCGTCGAGGTCAGTATGCAGCGTGTTGATCTCGCTGTCCAGTTTTCTGTTTGCAGCACTCACAGCAGCCAGATTGTTCTGCGTATCGGCCAAGTGGTCGCTGCAGTTAACCAGCTCGGTCTCCGCCTGTTTTCACAGTCCGACGTCAGCATCGTTGTTTGAACATTGTTTGTGAGGCAAAATAGGGTGGAGCCCCGATATAAGAGAGTTGTCGGGAGTGGAGAAAAAGTTTCTCTTGTATCCGGGGAAAATTACACGTAAAGTATAGAAGACGGTCCCGCAGAAATACTCTGTTATAAGCAGAGTTCTCTCATAACCGGAGTTATAATACTCGGGTCTCTTCTATCCGGGTTACACTGAATCATTAGTTTCTCTACTCCATTTTTAAAACAATAAACATACGATATTATATCAGAAAAACGCTGCTTTTCAATCAGGATGGCTTTAGTTTCTTCTTTGCTCATACTTTTTCCAATCGTCTTGAATAATTAATAAAAATCACCTGGCGACGTCCGCGATCGGCCTGTTCCAGAAGCATGCGACTCTCGTCCAACTCTCCATGCAGAGCGTTCGAGCGTCGCTCCGATATGCCCAGCTGCTCGCGAACGTCGCCGCGGTTGCGCTGCTCCTCGCTCACTCGACCTTGCAGCTCGCGTATCTCGTTCTGGTAACGCTTGGCGTTCTTTTGTGCCTCGCCGCTGGCCTTGTTGGCGTGATCCAGTGCAATCTCCAGCTCGGATATGTCCGACTCGAGTTTCTTCTTCATACGCAGCCCCTCAGCTCGACCCTTGGCTTCAGTCTCAAGAGAGGACTGCATTGCATCCAGTTGTTTCTGATGTGTCTTTCTGCAAAATGCAATTCATAATTATTTTATCTCTTCATCGCATAGTCAGTATCAGTTTGATATTGATATCAGTAAAAGTTATAATACAGGTTGATCCCTGTTAAAACATGGTAATTTATTTATCGATACTGTGTATAATGTGTATCAATCGTGATCGACGGCCAGTGAAACCTTTATTTTGACTTCGAGTTATTTTGACTTGTCGAGTTCTGCAATCAATTCGTTGCAATTTTTCAGGGGTGTACTAATTTATTCCATTATATTGTAAGTTTATCTTTGAAACCGAAGACGTTGCCGCGCACATACGCACCTGGTGTTAATGAATTCTTCCTCTTTTTCATGGATGCGTTGCTCTATTTCCTGACGGACGTGCGACATCTCCAGTTGTTCCTTGAGCACCTTGCTCTCCTCCTGTTCAAGAGCAGCTTCGGCTTCCTCGAGAGCTGCCTGTAATTCGTCTTTCTCTACCTCGAGCAGACGCTTACGCTTCTCTATTTCGTGCACATTGCGACCTCCTTCGGTTATTTGGTCCATCAGGTCCTGTTGTTATTCCCACATATTACGACAATCAGCGCCAACCTCATAAAGTTCAATTTCTCATCTTCTATATACAGAATGGCCCTTACACACCAACAGGTCGGCTTTTTTAATTAAAAGTGTTTGTTTGGAACGGAAAATGTTGACAAGTTGCAAATGTTGAGCAAAATGCTTCTTCAGAATATTCTATTCTAGCGTTAATACTCCCATGTTTGTGCAAATATTTATAACTCCAGGCAATTATTGGTCAAACAATGCTATATGTAAATGTTCTTATAGGATGATAAATAACATAATATATATATATATATATATATATATATATATATATATATATATATATATATATATATATATCAGAAATGATAAATATTATATGTATGAGAAGAGGTTAATCCGACTACGAGTGTGAATTACGAGTTCTTTCCCCGAACGAATATAATTTGTAACTCCAGGTCTCCTTGTATATAATAATTACGACACCCCTTGGTCAAAGATTCCTTTCAGAATGTATCGTGTATGAACAGGTAAATATAAAAGAATAATTTGTTTTATCGTCGCATCACACGGTATTGCACTACTCATCAACGTGTTTGTACATCAACAAACCTTGATCTCATCAGTCAGCATCTTGTTTTCTCTTCTGACCGCGTCCAGATGGTCTTGAGACTCATCGGCCGCCGCCTTCACCCTGAATAGTTCGGTGCTATAGTTGCGGCATTCTTTCTGAGTGGCGTCCAGCTCGGCTGACAGATCGTCCACCTTCATCTTCCACTCGCCGATCACTTTGTCGAAGTTGCGCGCCTTCTTCTCCATGGAGTTGGCCAGTTGTTGTGCCCTATCAACTTCCACATGCATGTCGTCGATCTGACCGTTGAGACCAGATCGCGTTTTCTCCAGATGCACGTTTTTAGCATTGAGCCCTTCCAGTTGCTCTTCGGATTCCTGCAGACGCGCCAACATCTTGCGTCGAATGTTCTCCAGCTCCTCAGCTCTTCACACACAGACGCACACACATACACATGCATGCATGTAGACACACAATTTAGTTCAAGCTTTTTTATTTGATCTAAATATTTACTGTGTATATATTTACGACACATGAAATTGTTTCAATTGTTTACCTGGCGGCTCCATCCTGTTCGAATTTCTGTTTCCACATTTGGGCGTCAGCGGTGGATTTTGATACCTGGCGCTGGAAGTCCATTTTTTGTTCGGTTTCTTCGGCCAGCTACACACACAAGCACATATTCACAATTGTAGGCTTATAAAGGCATATCTGTATGTTCCTTTAACTACCGTTTATATACCTATCAAGAAATTATGCAAGAGATTCGTCTCTTGTCTGATTGTAAGGTTGTGTGCGTGTGTGCCAGCCAATGCATGAGGCTTTGACTCGACCTGTGTTAACGTTTGCAGCGTGTTCATAGCATGTATTTGCCCTTATGTATTGATGATGTGATCAGCTTGCCGCTGATTGGTCCCCTCATTGGTTGCTGTGTGAGTGCCTGGGTTGTTCGTGTGTGTGTGTGTTTTCGTATGTGACGGTGTGAGCGTAAATGTGTGTGGAAGGAGTAATGTTTGAGCCCCGGTAGTGAAGTGAGGTTTTGTAAGCTCCCGTGTGGATTGGTGATGCCCCCGCGCACATGTCTATAAATGTACAGTCGGTCCTCCAAATAGCGGACTCGAAGGGATCGAGAAAAAATTCCGCTATTCGGAGGTTTAAATAACATGTATTTGATAGGCTTCTGATCGGGACCAAGAAATATTTCCGCTTTGGAGGATTCCGTTATTTGGAGGTTCCACTGTATTTTTTTACACCTGCTGAATGTGATTCACCTGTTGTCTCATGGAGTCGAGATGGTGCTCCAAGTTGCGATATTTGCCAAGAATCGTAGACCTTTCTCGAGCCTCGTCATCAGCGCTTCTTCTCATCTCCTCGAGCTGCTCGTTCAGGGAGATTTTCAGTTTGCTCATCTGCGACACCTGCACTTCCGCCTCTTCCAACTGTCAACACGCGCGCGTGCAGCAGTTGCAACAGCTGGTGTCAATTGATTGCAATAGCGTTATTGAGCGTCCACTCATGGGAGAGGTGGCATTGACATAGATGGCTAGTTATATGAAAATCGGATTACTGGTAAAATCGTGCTGCTGAATTTCGCTGCTAACGACTCAGTGAATGCTACTAATATCTTGGGAGTGGCCCATTACAAACGTCATCCTACTAGACCAGGAATATGATGACTAAGCAATGATATTGATGTTTCGATTACCTGGTGCATGAGGTCAGCGTTGTCCAGCGTCATCTTCTTCTTGGACATGTCGAAGTCATTGATTGTTCGATGCACTTCGTCCAATTTGGCCGTGATCTCGTTAACCTGTTGCTGCACCATTTTGTTGCTCTTGTCGGTTGATTGCTGTTGCCAAACATGAAAATTAATCAATGTGGAATCGAAGACAACATTTATCTGCACGGAGTGTTGTACGATGCTCTTGTGCAGGGCCGTTACAAGGTATTATGCCCCCACCCCCGAAGGCAATAATTGGAGCCCCCATTATAAATGAAGCACCATTATAATAGTGGCACGACTCTGGGAAAATGCATTTACGAGCAACTTATTGGTCTCCTAGGAACTAACGGTACTTTCATGCGCTACTTTATGATAAGTTTCAATAGGATGCGTGAGACAACGAGGCCTCTCATAACTCTCCCTTACATCGACCGGGAGGTGCGGCAGGCGGCTGCAACGGTTATGCTGTTTTGTTTAATATTTTGCTAATTGTTTTTGTCCGTATAATCTAGCCCATTGTAAGTGCCTTGGACGCTCATGCTTTTCGGAGATAATCACTGGAAGTACGAAAGTACTGAAGGGTATTGAATTCGAATTAAGGCCTCATAATTTGAGGGTTACCGGTCAGTCAGTGTCAACTACAATGTGTCAGTGTGCACTACTGAATGATGTGTTTCAATTGGCACTATTCTACGCAACAACAAAACAGCAGATGTTGATCTATAGAGAATAAACAAAAAAGATGGTTATTTTGCTTTTGATGATGTTTAGCTCTGCGTTCAGTTGACTGAGTCAGATGATAAATCTAGCTAAAGATTAGCTAAATATTTTCTATGCTCTATGAGCGCAACATTCTATGTGGTCTTTGGTTAGCTCGGGTTCTATCAAAAAGCATAAGAAGAGTGTTGATTGAAAAGCGTTCGTTGCTTTTCTGGACATTGGTTAGACTCACCATCTATCGTGGTTTTGTGCTGATCGAATTTGAAGGAAAACCGAATTGACCAACTACAATACATGAGTATCCGTTATGATATCAATACAGACTATGCTCCACTAGTGGATCAGTCTACGCAAGATAGTCAAACTGCCATTTGCACATTACTTTTTCCCTGTTGACCATTTCGACTGCCTGGCGCGCGTCATGAGCTTCGTTAGCCAGTTGTGTACGCTCTTTCTCCATTCTGAATACATCGACACGCGTCGTCAAATATAGATCAGTAATCAAACCAGCCGCACTTGAAATTGTTCGTGTTTAATTGCAATTAACAAGCATCAGCATCGTCTTTGCGAGGTGAAACAGCGAAGTGCAACAATCAAATGAAGCTAGTCGTGAGAGCCAGGACCGGTTCTAAGCAAAGGCAAATTATACAGCCAACTAGGGCTTGCGATTATTGGGGGTCTCACACTGAACTAATGAGAAAACTTATAAACATTGTGCTAATCATGAATTATTGGAAATAGACATCGTCCTGTCTCTGAATTATTTAGGATTTGATCGAGACTTTGCTGTCATTAAATCTTCAATTGTCAATTTTTGTTCATAGTATATGACGCATATACGAATATGCCTATTCTCATTAATTAATTTGTCTGTGTGTATGATGTTTTTATAAACCACACAATTCATGTGTATGTATGTTTGTGTGTGTGTGTTGTCCGCATGTTTGTTTTCCCTTAGCGGTGTGTTATATATATTTGTTTTTATTTTTTGCTCCAAGATTTGTGTTTTTGCGTGTGCGTTATAATGTGCGCTAGAATGGCAGTGTAAAATAATCCTATTTACTGCTTGTGGTGTGATCGTGTGCAGTAAGAGTGTATGTGAGAGATTGTGTCTGAGTGCGTGAACGTGTTAGTGTGTCTATGTGTGATCGTGTATGGTTGAATTCTGTATTGTGTGCGAGAGTGTGTGAGCGAGTGTATATAGTTGTGTCGGTGTGTGTGTGTGTGTGTTTGTCAAGTGTTGATGCCCCGCGGCGGCGAGCGAGTGACTGGCTCGTCGCTGATTGGTTGTTTCGGTGGATGTGAGGCCTGTGCGTGTGTGTGTGTGTGTGCTCCCGTATGTCACGGTGTGAGCGTGAAGTCGTGTTGGTGGTCTGGTTGTGTTGTGATGTCCTGTAGGAGCCCGTGGGCATCACTGCCCTACGCACGGTTGTCTGTAAATATATTTTAGTTTTTTTTTGTTTACACTGCTATAATCGGCTTTTTTCGTTTCATCGGAAACCACCAAGCTCACATTACTTAAGATTTCCACCTAGCCGTCTTGGGATAGTTTAGTGTAGGAGTGATGTGTGAAGCTCACTTGGACTTGCTCTTGTTGAGCTGATCAACTTGCTCGGAAAGCTCGGCCACAGCTTCCTGTTGCTTGCGTCGCAGCATGGCCGTTGCAGACTCGTGCAATATCGACTGCAACGTGGCACACACACACACACACATATACACATACACATAGACATACAAGGGCGTAGATTTGTGTCGAGGCTCGGGGGATGACAGTCATCATGCATTAGTGCTCATAGTTGACTCAGTTGGCCAATTGCACGGGACACTCAACCATTTGATGTCTTTAAGCCATTCTAGTCAATTATAACAAACAACTACCTCGATGAAAAGTATATTGCATATAAATGCATACACACACATTTGTCGTGCATTGTTACGTTTTTGCTATAATTATTTTGATGACAATATACCAAATGATCTAGGCTATTCAGCATATTCATATGCAATCTCAAACAATATTACCTCCCTATTTCCTCACTCACCTGCTCCTCGAGATCTCGGCGTAATTTATTGAGCTCAGACTCGCGCTTTTTGTTGAGCTCGATCTGAGCTGACGTCGCTCCTCCGGCTTCATCCAACCGCTCTCCAAGCTCCTCTAACTCTCGCGCCTGCAACACATACACAGCAACATTGAACTTGGGGCGTCAGACATTTATGTATTAGCGCGGAAAACAAGGACACCGACCCAGGGACGTAGATTTGTGTGTCGAGGCTCGGAGGATGACAGCCATCATGTATCAGTGTTCAAAGTGGACCCAATTAGTCAATTTCATGGAACCCTCAACTATTGTATGTCTAGTCAATCACAACACACATACCTCAATGAAAAGTATATTGCATATAATTGCATACACACACACATTTGTCGTGTATTGTTGCTTTTTTGCTATGCTGATTTTGATGACTATATACCCAATGAACTGAACTCAGTAGAATTTCTCGGGAGTATAATAGTATATTCACCCCCCAGCCAATTCTTCGGGTGGTATATATGCTCCCATACCCCCAGGATCTACGCTCATGCACAGATCAATTATATTAACAGGATCGATGAGAACATTAGTGCATACTTATGCTTCCTTTTTTATCTTGAGATAGGCTCTTTTGTTAACACCTTCAGTACATGCCGTGTTTGTTACACCTGTATGTTTTCCTGCTCATTGATGTTATGATCAGGGCTGGATCAGAGCAGGGATTATTTCGTGATCATGAAGTGTGTGGGTGGCATGCGAAGCGAATCGTTACAGGTGGGGATTCTAATTTTTGTATGCGGTGTATCCCGGATATAAGAGACTCGTATATAAGAGACCCGGTTATAAGAAAACCCCAGTTATTAGAGAGTATTTCTTCGGGCCCGTCTTCTATATATTTTACGTGTAATTTTCCCCGGATATAAGAGACTTTTTCTCCACTCCCGACAACTCTCTTATATCCCCGGGCCACACTGTAAAAATAAAATCTTCTAGGAGGAATCCTGAGGTCAATTTAGGAGGGCTTAGGAGGGTTTAGGAGGGTTAGCTGTTTTAAATCATACGAGATGAAGATGAAGAAAAATCGCTCGTATTGAAGATGATGAAAAATCACAGGTGGGATACATGATCTTAACTCAATCCAACTGTCATTCATCTTGGCATAATCACATGAACACATTGGCAATATTTCCATATATTTGTACATATATTTCGCTGGTTTTCACTGCTACCTCCTGTTCAACGCTTGGTCTTCAACCGTTAAACACTAAGATACAATCTTACGGTGTTTGAAGGCAGATTTTGTATTTGCTTGATAGGAAATACAGCGGTATGAATTTATTTATTTGCAGCTTTTATTGATTTTTCATTTATATTCATTCATTCATTCATTGACGTTTGTTTGTATAGCGCACGTTAAGACACACGCACGAAAAGACCAATCTTGATGCCAAAAATATAAACAAATAGGTAAAACACGCCGCTTAGGGAAAACAAAAATGCGGACAACACACACACACACACACAAACATACACTTACATACACACACACATACTCATGCACACACAACTCAAAATTGAAACATAGCAGTAAGAAGTCTTGAATTATACTTTAATTCCACATACTTAATTAATACTTTAAGTATACTTTTATTTAATTCACACTTTGAATTATTTTTTCACTTACATACATAATACGTGGGAGAGATGTGTATGTTGAACATATTACTTTCGAATATTTTAAACAACGGTTAAAAAATTTGTCCTGGCTACACCACAGGCTTTTTTCGTCTCAATGCGTCATAGGTTGTTCTTGTTGTTGTTCAATATGATGGACTTACCAAATTAGAACGCTGTTTCTCGGATTTGGCTCGAGATTGTCTTTCTGCCTCCAGCTCTTCTTCCAGCTCTTCCACACGATTCTGTAGCTCTTTGATATTCTTCTGCAACTTGATCACCGAACTCTGCTCGTCCTCCAGCTTGGCTGTCAACATCCACATCCACACATCCACACATAAACACCTTGGTTCGATACACATACCTGATCCACATACCTGATACACTAGCCCAAGAGATCTTAAACCCACCCTAGGGGCGGTCGCACTCATTGGAATGCAAGCCTGGCTCATAATGGGCGTGAGGTCTCTGTGAAAATTACAGAAAATATATTTAAATAAATATAATATATATCTGTAGAAAATGTGTGTTTCATTGAGTGGCGTCATATGGTGTTTTCGAGCGCCAAATTGTGCTGATAATAATATCTGTCAGCTCACAAGCAATGCCAGTGATGTCTTTTTCTTTGCGAGCGATCGACTGCTCCAGTTCCTTCTTGGACCTCTCCAGGTCCGATATGATTTCCTGTGTCATCTTCAGCTCTCCTTCAACACGGCGTCGCTCCTTCTCAATTTCTCCACGCTGTCTTTTCTCGCGCTCCAGAGAGTCGTCCAACTCCTCAAGTGTGGCCTCCAACTTCTGCTTGACTTTCAGCATATGACTGACTTTCTCGTCTTGTGATTGCAGGTCTTCTGACACGTGTAGGTGCTTCTCCTATCAACAACACACAAACACACATATGTACACACACATGTTTATGAGATCTTCAAAACGATACGCGGCTATATCAAGCATTTGCGATGTTTGTGGCTGAATTGAACGCCATAACTACTCAGCTCAAATATCAACTGTAGCGAGAAACAGATATAAAAATACAGATATATTGAAACTGACAGTTAACACAGAACATGGAATAAAATAGTCCTGATCAAACCCACAATGCACTCACAAAATATCACTCTCAATACATCCACAACTCTACGCGTCACTAAAACACACTCCCTGTGCGGCTTTCATTATTTCATCGCGTTTTTCAGTCTAATTTCATCGTCGTTTTGAACTACTACGTCATCACCACAACAGCTAATCAAAATTCAGCAAAGCACAACACACAAACACGCCAACGCACACAGACCACAACAATGGTATACTAGCATCGTTCGCCAAACCAAAACATCACATTATACATAATATATTCACATTACACTGGTTCGTACCTGGAATATTTTCTTGTCACGATTCAGTTTGTTGATTGTTTCGTCCTGCTGGGCTATTTCGTCGTTCAAATTGCGAATCTGGTGGTCCTTGGCGGCCTTATCTTGTTCGGCTTTCTGAATGACCACCTCGATATCTTCAATGTCGCGTTTTGTTCCATTAACCTCGTGTTCCAGTTGTCTCTTCTCTTTCATCAGATCAGCGCGAGCTTTCTCCTCGCTGGTTAGTCGATCTTGTGTGTCCTGTCGTGTTATGTTCACACACAAACACACACATCCGTTAATAAATACTCATCCGCACTACGCGGAATATCATTACCGATGAGGTAAATAACGTGATTTTTTCAAAGTTGATACGTAGTTTATTGCTGCGTGGATCGTTTGCATATTTTATCTATCGAAAAACGTGTTCAATGGGAGAGTACTGCAATGGTCAGTGGATAAGACGGACTTACGTTCAGTTCCCTTTCCACATCAGCCTTCTGAGCCATCAGCCTGTCTTGATTTGCGTAGAACTCTGTGAGGTTTCCTTTAGATGACTCTAATTGAGCCATCATGTCGGCTTTTTCTTCTTCGATTCTGATGTTGGATTCTTCGAGCTGCTTGCGTCTGCTCTCTTCTTTCTCCAGCATGTCCACAATTCGATTGGCCTCCTGCTCCAATGCCTGTGTGCAGAAAGCTTACATAAGTCTACGTCTACCCATCAAACTTGGACAACTTTTTTACTATTTAAACCACTGAGATTTGGTAAAGGATCATTGGAGAACATGAGGACCAAAAATTTTCGTTTGGGCGTACGAAGTCAAGATGTAATTGAGTAGCATACTTTTATTTCGTCTTCGATTCTTGTCTCATGCAGCATGGGACGCAGCTTGACCCACAGACGGAACCAAGGCCAGTTCTTCATTGCCATATAGGCTTTCACCGATCGCTGAATCACCATCAGACCCTCCCTGTATCATACAACAGCGACGCAACCAAATACAGATTGTCAGATTACAATCAGAGAGCTGTAATGTCGCTCGAAAGAGTGTTTGTGTTTCCTCGAGTCTACACCAGGACCGACCATGAAGGACATATGCATACTAGGCGGTTACCTAGGACCTCATATTGGTGGGGGACTCGTACAGGAATCACAGAGTAATAAAGCAGTGCGTGTAACATTGACAAATCCTCTTGCAATTGCATCGGGCACAACGAGTTTTTGCAAGTTGAAATAAATAAGAAACGATTTGAGAATTACAAGGACACCCGAGCCCATGAACAGTCGGGCAATTCTATCTATCGAAAAAGATGTCCTTGAGTCCTTGAATTTATCACAACGTATTCGAGACTTTGCTATGATCAAAGAACGAATAGTTAATTTTGTAGAACTTTTATGCAATCTGTACGAATATGGTTGTATAAAATTTAGTTATTAATTCATCTATATGAATGTTAAATAGTTTTAATAAATTGTACAATTTTATCTTTCGCTATTCGTTTATCATATTCCATGTCATCTTATACTGCCAATTTTGTTTTGCCTAGAGCCTCCATTTATCTAAGTCCTGCCTTTTCAATAGAAAGGATGTGATGTGCAACCAGTGCGAGCAATTGACCTTTGGTCACACAGACACTTGAACTCATATCTGCTGAAGTATCCACGTATCCATGCCTGCATCCAGGCGAATATCCTGCTGAGACGTTCATCTCGCAACTCTTCCATTTGACCCAGCACTCCAGCGCGGAAGAACACCTTACAACATCAAATTCCACATTTTCAACACCACATTGGACATTTGTTGTGGTAGAGTGGTAAACTTTCTGATGACTTAAATCATCATAAATGAGTTTTTTACTTTCTTTGTCGTATTTTCTCCAGTTCCAATTTAATTGGCATTACATTGGTATTTATTGGATTAGTTAGTTATGAACTCATCAGCTCCCGAGTCTTTTATGATTTATGGCGTGTATCTGATAGTTTCGGCTGTCTACTTGATAGTTTTTCCAGGTAACTAATTTCGTATTGGATTAAACACAGTAACACATACATAATTGGCCTAAAATGTTCATTAGAAACATGATCAAGCGTTGAGCTTGGATTATGCTACTGGATTTGTCTGTAATTATTAATCAAAATAATAATAATGACCTTGGTGTTGCCCAGACGGAACAAATCTTTGTCCAACTTGATTTTGTCGAAACAAACAGCTGCAGATTCTCTTTCCTCCTTGCAAGCTGTCATCTCGGCGGCTGCCAGGATTTTGTAGCTGCACACACACACACACGCACGCATATCACCACCATCATTATCATCATCTGTTTAGCCACACAGAATTTATATGAGAAAACATAGAACATTCAATATACACACATGACATGGAGACTTTCGAAACCCATGATGATCCCGATATTTGACAACAAAGGCATCATCTACATCAACTGGCTCCCCCACAGATGGTCAACTGAAATACTACGTGGCGGCTCTGAAAGAGTTCAGGAATAGATTTGGCCGCAGAAGGCTAGAACTATTAAAGTCTGGCCAGTGGCATCTGTACCATGACAACGCACCCACCCACAGAGATGGACATCAAAACAGCCCCTCACCCTCCCTACAGTCCAGATCTCGCCCCCGGTGATTTCTGGATGTTCCCCACGATTTAAAGAGGAATTTACTCTTTACAGGTTCTATACTCTGACTCACACTAATATGCATTTTACATCAATATCTCATTCATACTTTGTGTACACCAAATTAATATATAATATTGTTTTAGCACTCTGCAATATCTATATATAATATGTTTCATACATTATATAAATTTCCAATTGAAAAGCCAGTTTTAGATTGGATTGTTGGAAGTATAGCTGAACTGAATGAACTGAACTGAAAGAGGAGCTCAGGGCGAGCCGTTTTGAGAATGTGCCGATGAAGGAGGCTATGACAGAGGTCTTGGACACCTTCACTTTGGAGGACTACCAGCGGGCCTTCAATAAGTGGTTGGAGCGCTACAACAAGTGCATCGGATCCGGGGGAGTTCTACTTCGAGGTTGACTGAAGTTTCATGATTCTCTGAAATAAGAAACTGTCTCTACTGATAAAGTCTCAAAAATTTTGGAGTGCACCTCGTATGAAGCCTGGATAGCGCCTTAACTGTCCAACAGGCTCTCGATGTTATTCTTCTGACGATGGAAAGTTTGAAATAGTGTTTAGTAGTGGTTTCGACGCCGTTCGGTCGCTGAGTTATTGATACGGGAGCACAGCATTATCATGGCGCTCGAAAAAGCTTTCGCAAGTTCCGCATATATCTATATTGTCTC
Organism: Sacculina carcini; assembly: GCA_916048095.2. Taxonomy (NCBI): domain Eukaryota; kingdom Metazoa; phylum Arthropoda; class Thecostraca; family Sacculinidae; genus Sacculina; species Sacculina carcini. The sequence goes on from OU696594.1 coordinate 2,367,460, forward strand.
CCACAAACTGAGAAATTTCCATATTTGCATTGCTAGCTGGTATTGCTGAACATTTGTGGAAACATATGCGTAAAACTACATAACATTTCATAAATTACTCAAAATTAATACTCGAAGTACAAATATATACAATATAATTATACAATTTAATATACAATTATAATAAAATATGATACTTAAATAAATTACATAAAGTGTATGTAAATCAATACTTATGTAATGTAAAAAATGTAAATCATTACATTACATAAGTTACTAAAAATACATACTTTATTTACCATCATATTCAATACAATTACACAGTTGAATATATAATTAATTTACAATAGAATGGACACTTGAAAAAGACGTACAAAATTAATCATTCAAAATGCATATTGGAATAAATAATAACATTTGAAAACATATGATATATGAAAGTATTTTTATTAGAAAAAGCGGAATTCACCGGTGCTTTGTGGAGAAATGCATTCGGTAGGCGTGGGGCGTGGACAGTCACCACTCGTGAACCTGAACTTGAACTGACGCGACCTCTAGCGGCCGCTCAGTCAGTTATGGTTCAAGACGCTGTTTGCACACAGTCGTGTTCGTACATATCAAGTAAGCGTATTACTGTATGTCATTGTGGTATGTGTTATTACTGTATGTCAGTGTGTTGATGTTGATGTAATCAAGGCGTATTTATTGATCGAGTGGTGATCAATTATGTTATTAATTGTTATTGCAACTGTTGATTTCATTTATGTTAATTGTTTCATTGTGTGTTCACAGTCAGAAACATTCGTTGTGTTAATATGACCGTCCACACGAATGTCGTTTTTTGATCATGTTTCTGATTGATATGTACGAACACGACTCAAACTCTTTAATCTTACCCCGTACGCGACCGAACTGGGGAGTTATCTTGCCACACTCGCACCGCATTTGTTTTTGCAGTTGGCTGTCGTCCCACGATCGCCTTTGTGTGGTGGGTGACTGCTGCAGTGACTGCCGCGCTCTTCTTTGGTTGTCTCTCCGGTATGCGCTGGCGTCAATCTTCGAGTTGCCGTTCAGCGTCGCTCTTGCAGCGATTTCTTTACCGTCGATGAAAGCAACTGTCTCGCCAAGCGTCATGTCGTCTAAGCCTGTCGACCCAAGGACTTCCCGTCTGATGTTTTCGTCGCACAAGCCGTTCAGCAGCACCATTTTCACCATATCGTCGGTGTAATTTATGTGGACCGTGCTGGAGCAGGCTGTGTTGACACATTTGGTCGACTTCGTCCACTGACAGACGTTTGCGACTCCACGAAGGCGGGCGACGTATTGTCTGACGTGCTCGCCAGGCTGCTGTGTCGACTGCAGGAGCTTAGATCGCCTCACGCTCAGCGGCTCACTGATGACTGTCAGTCTCTTCATTGCGGTGAGAACTTCATCCGTCGACCTGTCGGCGATAGACGGATCCTGTCTGAAGAGAGCTCCTTCGACGTCAGGCTCGCAGCACGCTAACAGCTGGGACGTCACTTGATCCGCAGCCATGTCGGTGCCGTTTCTGAACATTTCCCACCTCCGGGTGAAGGCGGCCCAGTCGTCCTCAGCGATGTCATGCTGTAGAGTGGGTCGGTTGATTTTCGGTGGTTTTGGGCGACTGTCGGCGACATCATGCACATTCTTCTGATGCAGCTTCATCAGTTGTATACATGTGGCCATATCGTCTGCCCTTTTCACCTCTCCACAACCGGCCGCTTCGCACTTCAACGATACAGTCATGTTGAAACGACTCTCAGAGTTTTCCTATCACCAACAGTGTTTGACACGCGACGAACTTCCAAAAACTCAGAAACTTACTTACTAACTTACTTACTGCAAGTATCACCTCCACCAAAAAGGTCGGCAAGAATTACGGCCATAGCTGACTCTGGCGCACAAACGTGCCTGATGGGGCGGTGCCTGCTGTGGAGATTCGGGTTAGGCCGCCATCAACTATCGCCAGCTGACAAGCGCATCGTGGCCGCCAACAACCAGGAGATCAACGTGCTCGGGTTACTTCACGTGAAAATTTCCGGGCAGAGCGCCAAGGGTCAACAGATGCATACATTCGCCACAGTGTATGTGACCAACACCACAGGGAGGTTCTACCTGAGCCGTGATGCGCTAGAAGGCCTTGGGGTCATCGCACACGATTTCCCTCGCATAGGTGCTGCTCCGATGAGGTGCCAAAACAGCACAATTGTTATCGAGCAGGCTACTACGGCACCATGCGGTTGCCCAAGACGTACGCCACCACCAGAGCGGCCAGAGAAACTTCCCGTAACGCCCTCTCTCTCGCGATTAGCGGACATGAAAGCGTGGCTGATGGAGCGGTACGCATCGTCAACGTTTAATGTCTGCCCGCATCAACCGCTTCCAGTCATGACAGGGCCGCCTATGGAAATACGGGTGGACACTGACGCGAAGGCAGTGGTGACACGAAGACCACCAAGCGTGCCCGTACACTGGCAAAAGGAGGTCGCCGACCAGCTGGAGAGGGACGTGGCGCTGGGAGTCATCGAGCGTGTTCCACCAAATACGCCTGTAACATGGCTGCATAACATGGTGCTGACGCCCAAAATGGACGGTACTCCCAGGAGGACGGTCGACCTGCAGCCCCTCAACAAACATAGCGTGCGGGAGACTCATCACACAGTGCCACCAAGCAAACAAGCCAAGGCGGTGCCACCGATGACTATAAAATCAGTCACCGACGCGTGGAATGGCTTTCATGCGATCGAGATAAGGCCCGAAGATCGCCACAAGACCACATTCCTCACGGAACAAGGAAGATTCCGGTACAGACGAGCACCAATGGGGTTCCTTGCGTCACAAGATGCCTATACTCAGCGATATGACACGATCATTACCGATGTCCCCAGAAAAACCAAATGCGTAGACGACACACTGCTCTGGGACACAGACTTGGCTACACACTGGTGGCGGATTATCGACTATTTACACTTGACAGGAAAGAATGGTGTAATCCTGAACCCGAAAAAATTTCAATTTTCGGAAACAGAAGTGGACTTCGCGGGGTTTCAGATCACATCCAGCCAGATAAAGCCACTTCCGAAGTATCTGAACGCGATCTCATCATTCCCGACACCGGCTAACATCACTGACATCCGTGCATGGTTCGGGTTGGTAAATCAGGTATCGCATTACGGCAGAACGTCCGGCTTGATGGAGCCGTTCAAGCCGTTTCTGAGCCCCAGAGTGGCTTTCAGATGGGATGCCGACCTCGATAAAGCTTTCAATCAGTCCAAAGAGGCCATCATCAAGGAGATAGAGAACGGCGTGGAAATCTTTGACCCTCAGAGGACTACCTGCTTGAATCCAGATTGGTCGAAGACCGGAGTAGGGTACTGGTTGCGCCAAAAGTACTGCGCATGCAACTCGGATGTTCCGGGGTGCTGTGAAAACGGATGGAGGATAGCAGTAGCCGGCTCAAGATTTCTCAGAGATGCAGAAAAAAGGTACGCTCCCATTGAGGGTGAAGCGTTAGCTGTTGCATGGGCCCTGGAGGACACGCGTTTTTTCACCATGGGTTGTCAGCGGTTGATAGTTACAACGGACCACAAACCACTTGTCAAAATTCTGGGAGATAGAGCTCTTGATGACATAAAAAATCCCCGACTGTTCCGCTTGAAGCAGAGAACACTGATGTGGCAATATCGAATCGTGCACGTCCCTGGAAAGTCAATACCGGCAGCAGATGCGACATCAAGGAACCCGTCGTCGGATTCTGACGAGACAATTGGTGTAAGTGGCCTCTCTGTCATACGCTGCCCGGTCAACAGGGACGACGACATGGAGAAAACAGTTGTGGCAACGGCGAAACTTTTGTCACAGCCCCTTGGCGCCATCACCTGGGAGCAAGTGAAGAAGTGCACGGCTCAAGACACCAATCTACAGGCACTCATGGACATGATAGAGCACGGATTCCCAGCATCACGCGATCACGTTTCTGAGACGTTGCAGCCGTACTGGCAGTACCGGAACGACATGACCGTGGTCGACGACGTGGTAATGATAAACAACAGGATTATCATCCCAGCATCGCTGCAGAACGAAGTTCTGAAAATATTGCACGCTGCACATCAGGGCACAAGCCGCATGTTCAGCAGAGCGCACGACGTGGTCTTTTGGCCGGGGATGTCACGAGACATCGAGCACACTCGGGCTAAATGCACCGACTGCTGGAGAATGTCCCCGTCACAGTCGAATCTGCCGCCTCGACAACCAAACGTGCCCACCAGGCCATTTCAAGCCATCGCTGCTGATTTCGGTCTGCTGAAGGGAATTGGATATCTGATTATAGTGGACAGATTCAGCGGATGGCCTCACATCGTGGCGGCAAAATCCGGTGCAAAAGGTTTTCTGTCAGCTATAATTGCATATTTCTCGACATTCGGCGTAGCGGAGGAAATTAGCACCGACGGCGGTCCAGAATTCACAGCAAGAGAAACAGAGGATTTCTTCACGAGATGGGGCGTGAAACACCGCATCTCATCAGCATATTATCCTCAGTCAAATGGCAGAGCTGAAGTTGCTGTGAAGGCAATGAAGCGCTTGCTGACATCGCACACCGACATGTATGGGAGTGTTGACACGGAAGCCGTGGCGGCTGGTCTGCTTCAATACCGCAACACGCCTGATCCGGAGACAAAAGTGTCGCCTGCGCAAGTGGTTTTCGGCCGAAGGATGTCGGACATGCTCCCCATACCACCACATTCGTCTGTGTTCAAGAGTCCAGTGGTTCACCCGGTGTGGAGGGACGCATGGAATCATCAGGAGGACGCTCTCCGACTGCGCTTCATGAAGCAGATGGACAGACAGCAGTGTAATCGTCCGTTGCCACCACTACAGCCAGGGGACAAAGTGTTGCTGCAAAATCAGACAGGACCACACTGCAAACGGTGGGATAGAACAGGAGTGGTGGTGGAAGCAAGACCGTTTGATCAATACCACGTCAAGATCCACGGGTCTGGGCGTCTCACAATCAGAAATCGCAAGTTTCTACGAAAGGTAATGGAACTAAGCGACTCGTCACCTCTATCACCCGCACCAGAGCAGCTTGCACATCTACCGGAGACAAAGAACATGGTCCACAAGGCAGAGTGTTCATCACCATCGATGGAGATGCCAAAGTGCGCGGATCGAGGGCCACCATCGCCGACTCCGTCGCAGCAGGAGGCAGTCACGCCACCGACGGATGACATGGCGTCCAGTCAACCACCGACCACAGCACTCACGCCGGACGAGTCGTGTCAAACAGAGAGACACCCAGAGAGTCATACCGAGTTACATCCACCAGCAGCGTCACGACCGCGCAGAAACCGACGCCCTCCTGCCTACCTGCAGGACTATGTCACCGGCGTGAAGTTTCGGGGTCGAAACTGGGGGGGATGTGGAGAAATGCATTCGGTAGGCGTGGGGCGTGGACAGTCACCACTCGTGAACCTGAACTTGAACTGACGCGACCTCTAGCGGCCGCTCAGTCAGTTATGGTTCAAGACGCTGTTTGCACACAGTCGTGTTCGTACATATCAAGTAAGCGTATTACTGTATGTCATTGTGGTATGTGTTATTACTGTATGTCAGTGTGTTGATGTTGATGTAATCAAGGCGTATTTATTGATCGAGTGGTGATCAATTATGTTATTAATTGTTATTGCCACTGTTGATTTCATTTATGTTAATTGTTTCATTGTGTGTTCACAGTCAGAAACATTCGTTGTGTTAATATGACCGTCCACACGAATGTCGTTTTTTGATCATGCTTGAAGTCTGGGTAGACCATTCTGTTGGGGAAGCCCTTACGACAAATGCGGATTCCTTCGAGTACACCATTACAGGTTAATTGATGCATCACCAGGTGTGAATCAATCACTCCTGTTAACAAAACACACACACACAGACAGACACACAGACAGACACACAAATATTTACAGCTGCCAACAGTTTCCCACGCACGAGTGTTGATATCATACGTTTACATGTAAATTAGTCATAAATAGGAAGACCCTCGCTTTCAACATCACGGGCTAACTATAAATACTTTAGCATGACTGACAGAGCAAACCCAATATGTTGACTTCTACCAGGATACTTGAAATTATCAGGTGAAGTATTGTTTGAGCATTAATAGAGGTCGGTTTGTGTTTCATGGCAACCGCAAGATCTGTGGTGCCAGATACCAGAACTTTGGTATCTGCGTTTCCAGCTATGGTTAGGCAAAAATTATCAATTAATATCAATAAAGTCGGAAATAATGAATTATGAAAAAAGGTTTGGTGTCGCTTTCACGCCGTCAATACAATATTATGATTTGTTTCGTTTGGCGTTTGTTGTTGTTTGTTGGGCACTGTATAATCACACCTTTGTGCGGGTGCATAGCGGAATTTAAGACGTTATTACAATTCAAAGTATTTACCATCATTCATATATCACCACTCCATGATTCATTATATTTTATTTTCAATTAATTGGGGAGCTGCACTGAATACATGTACAATTTGTACGCAATCTAGACTTTTCAAGCCGACGCAATCCATCAGATGTGTGTAACTTATATCCTGCTCTTGTGGTGTAACGATCAATGATTGCATGAATTAACCATCACACACGAGTATCTGTATATATCTACTGTATCGATCCCTGATCATGTACGACTAGCTGCATGGAGATAGGGATATCCCGCTTCAGTCCAGACTCGCTAAAATTTTCCCTTACTAACCTAACCTCACCTCACCAACTGTAGAACGTGCCTCATCAATGATCTCATCGACAACAACCGGCAAATTCTCGCTGAGGAGTATTGTGATAGTTGTGTTCGCAAACATATTTTTAAACCTAATTTTTTGCATTGTTCTGCTTGTACCGAGACACTAATATTACGCATACACAAGTATGTGTGTGTGTGTGTGTGTTTGTGTGTGTGTGTGTGTGTGTGTGTGCGTGTGTGTGTATGGCGTAGTGCCCACGTCACCCACTGCAGAAAAATCGATGTGAGGTCTTATTTATTTCGGAGTATAAGACCTCGCATCGAGTTTGACTACACGGCGGCGCATAAGGACAAGTTTGTCAGAAGAAATTATTGAAAAGCAGAATGAAAATAATTGTATGAAGCGAGAAAATAATGACGGACCGGCCTGTTTGAGCTCGTTGGGAATGATGCAACGAATGAAGTGCGGTTGAGTGCTGTTTAGCGTCTTCATCAAGCCGTTCAGTTGCTCCTGTACATCAACACAGCGACGCAACATTGCAACATCAAGCAAATTCAGTGCTGGCATATTCAGTGTTGGTCAAGAAATGCAGGCTGACATATACAAGAAAACCTCTAATTAAACGGTACATCTAATTAAACACCACATTGATGAATTCTTCCCTTTTCGCTATAGCTTTTACAGACTGATTTTTATTTGTGAATTTGTGATTATTTACCAGTAATCACCCTGTATTTGTGTTTTTGTTAAATGAATATACATACGTTATCTGTTTATTTTTTTCATTCATAAAATTTAAATCTTCTCAAAATACTTACTTTCTGGTCGAAAAATAAAGTGGCATCCTCTACTTGAACGACACTACGAGGAAAGTTTGAAAAGTAGAACGACATGCCGCTCAAATAGAGCTTTTACGGCATTTGCGCATACACGTTCATACATAAATATACAGATACATTATTGTCGGGCGAATTTTCACGAATATACAAGATAATTTTTGACAGTTTACAGAAAACATACAATACAACTCTTCACACCTAAAACATGGCATAAATACAAAAACCCAGATACAAACACATTCCATCGCTATTTCGAATGTAAAACAGAACATTTACCGATAATATCATAGTTTATAATTGATATTATCTTTTATATACAGTAGAAGAGTACTACACTTTGTCACATTTTAACCTAACTTTTTTGTGTATACCTAACCTAACCTAACCTAACCTAACCTAACTTTTTTTTGTTTTTTTTAACCTAACCTAACTTTTTTTGGTTTTTTTTCAACCTAACCTAACTTTTTTTAGTTTTTTTTAACCTAACCTAACTTTTTTTAGTTTTTTTAACCTAACCTAACTTTTTTATAGTTTTTTTTAACCTAACCTAACTTCTTTAGTTTTTTAACCGAACCTAACTTATTTTAACCTAACCTAACTTTTTTAACCTAACCTAACTTTTTTAACCTAACCTAACTTCTTTTTTTAACCTAACCTAACTTTTTTTTAACCTAACCTAACTTTTTTTTCTTTATTCTATTCCTAACCCGACCCAATCCAACTTTTATTTTCATTTCTTATTCTTCCTTTCTTATTATATTTATTCTTTATTCTATGCTCAACCTAACTTTTTTTCTTTATTCTATACCCAGCCCGACCCAATCCAACTTTTAGTTTTATTTCTTATTCTTCCTTTCTTATTATATTTACTCTTTATTCTATGCCCAACTTTTATTTTTTATTTCCTATTCTTCCTTTCTTATTATATTTATTCTTTATTCTATGCCCAACTTTTATTTTTTTCCTTTATTTCTATTTTATGTCACGATACTCATTATATCGGGATCGCCAAGTCGATGTTTGGCAGAGACGTGAATATAATAATTTTCAATCATACTTGAAATATATATAAAAAACGGTTTGACTAAATCGGTCGCAAAGACAATGTTCCAATATGACGATGAATCACTCGCCAAGTTTATATAAAGTGTCTGGTTTATGTCAAATACTGCGGTAAGGATTAAAATGCCAGATGAATTCATTGGCGTCAAGCCGAGGATGAATATATTTACCTAATACACAGGTATAGGATTAAAACATTTGCCAGTAACAAAGACAATGTTCCAATATTCATGTTGTATTCAAACACGTTGAAGTTCTTGATAGTAAAATGTCCCGGTAATCAAATTTCCATCATCATCACACAACTTATACATCGGAATTGATCGACGTTTGTATATGGAATCAATTTTGAACGTTTCGTTGCTAAATGTCTGTCGATATCCTTTTTCAAATAGAGTTTTCGGAATAAACATTCGCACATGATCGCCTACACGAAGCTTTGGTGTTTGCTTTTTGCGCGTCAATGTGTTGGCCAAGTGTTGATTTGATAAAGTTACAGCGCGAGGTGCCATACCGATTGATCTATGTACAGTGCTGTTATACAAATTCACCAATTGAGGTAGATTTTTGACAAAGTGTTTTGTGTTGTTTTCGGTCATAAACTTGTGTATCAGCGAGAGCAGAGTACGGAAAAATCGTTCAATTATCCATGCCTTCCGTATGATTGTAGATGTCGTATAATGATAGATGTTGTGCTCTTTCATTACACGTTGAAATTCTCGCCCTGTGAATTCACCACCATGGTCGCTCATTATTTGCATCGGTGTGCAATTGTTGGTGAGAATATGGTTCATTGCTTTGGCCACGGCCGGTCCCCGTTTACTATGTAATGCACGCACATATGCTTGTCTGCTAAACACGTCAATTACACCCAACAAATAACGTACTTGTGTGTTATGCCCACGCAGACGTGAAACATCGCACAAATCAACTTGCCATGTATCATTTAGTCCAGTGGAGGTGTATGCATTGTGTACGAAGCGCTTACGTACTGGACGATGGAGTTGTTTGGTTCTTTGCGACCAAATCAGCCTACTATCCATTTGCGTGGGATATTTGCCGATCGTTGATCAACTGTCGAAACTCGCTGCCCGTGAATATTCGGAGCAACTTCTCGCGGTAAATTCAACGACTCAATCAATTGTCGCAGCTGTGCCCACCCTGTTGGCTCAGGAACACTTTTACGACGTCGAACGATATAGTTTACCACGTCGACAATATTGCTCCGAGGAATTTGTGCGTGATTGAGATAAATGATACCGGTGTTGTTGTCCCATCTCAGCAGATTACTCAATTGGGAAAGCACGAATTGTGCGTGTTTTTTATAGCTTGACGGTACAAGTTGGAGCCATTTATCAGACTCTACAGACGGAGCAGGAGCAGCGGACTGTTCAGGACGCCAGGCGTTCATGTAATCGATCCGTTTCGCTTCGGCATTCCCTGTAGACTTGTTGAGAATTTGCTCCAGAGCGGATGTGGGTGTGGCCATGGTTCGACCTTGCATTTCATCATATGTGGCTTGCGATAGGAGAACCATTCGTTGGAAGGCGCTCATTACTTTGCAGACAGTATACAGCTTATAACCGATGCAACCACGGGTATAAGGGCGGATAAAAATTTTCCGCTTTGCACCAACACTCGTTGTTTTTTCTTCAGTGACGGACGTTTGTCACCCAATTTACGCAGTATTTTCTTGTATTTGGATAGGCGACGCTTTTGTTCTTTTTCCAAAGGGACGCGGTCTTGCAACAGGTTATGACAAATTTCACAAATAGCCCGTATCAGAGCAGGGTCGTACGTGTTGAGAACGGCTTTTTGTTGACGGTGTGTGAGACGCGGAAGTGATTCGATTGTCGGCCAACAGCGTTGCAACGTCGACGACATGTTGACAAATGATTCACTTGTTCAACTATATGTGCTATTTATACCTCAAAGCGGGAAGATAAACTATTATGGGTTGTTCCAGCACATTGCTACGCACACGTAGTCTGTTGTCAGTTTGTTGACGCAGATCCACAAGCAAATGACCGTACATTTTCTTCATTACGTCTCTATAAACATCCATAATGAACCTGATATTATCTGGCATGTACTGTTGAGCAAATGCACGCAGAGGTGTTTGATCTCGAAAATTACGGAAAAATACATAATAATTTGTATTTAGGCTGATTGTGCGGTAGTTGGGCGACTTGAGAAACGTGTTTTGGGTGACAAATAGTACACTCATGTTGTCGTGACGCCACGTTTTCGTAAACATGTCACGTACAACAGGCCCTTCCACAGCATCCAGTAAGTCGTCGATAATGACCATGCAACCATTACCGTATTTATGTTTGCTTGCCAATCGTTGAATTTCCTCATGCGATGGCACTCCGTACCGCATCTCGTTAACTATATCCTTATTTATATGATCGGGCGCTGCAGTTCCGTGGCAATACAGTACATAATCGGGGCTTCGGGTGAGCACTTGGTCCGCCCGTGTCATCATGTCGACTATAAATTGACTCTTACCGGACCCTGAAGGACCGGACAAGATCATTGTGAACGGTGTAACAAGACGTGGGTCAAACGTTTCCATACTCGCCGTACCGATGAAACTGATCTACGTTTAACTATAAGGGTATTATATAAAGTATTTGCTGATGTGAGACCGGTTTTGCGCTGAGCATCACTAGCCAAACACCGTCGGCGCTTAATCGGATCATATAACAATCCCACAATTACCAGCTCTGTAATTAAACATTCAACATGACTGACAATGAGCAATAGTGAAAGAAGCAGCAATATTATATGCGTCACCATCTCGGTGATTATCAATTGAATGACACGTTTACACGTCAACACTTGTATATTAAAGCCTGAACACACACACACACACACACACACACACACACACACGTCGGCGCGTGCCGGGGCTCTCGAAAACCGGTTCAACATGCATACACACACACACACACACATATATATATACACACACACACACATACACACACACACACACACACACACATATACACACTGACTAGAACCCTACCATGAACACAGATAACACAACAAACACTAACACTGAACAGTACCCTAACACACCTACCATGGACACAAATAACACAATAAACACTAGCACAACTAATACTGGTAACACAACAAATATATAACAATACATAACGATGATGATGTCGGTCGGTCGGTCGGTCAGTCGATGAAGCCATACGGGAAGGTACGATAATCGGGAAGGACCCTGCGTTTACTGGACACTAACCTATTAATTTTTTCCCCTCCCACCGTAATTATCTTAAAATCTGCAGTCTTTTTAAATTGTCGAAAGGGGACTTTGATTGTGGACCCAGGCGCCTCTAACAAGGATCGGAAAGCGTCCAAGGAAATAAGCTGCTGCGTGTCGTGTGTTTGTGTGATGCCGCGCATTTTTATTATAGTCTTGGTGCCCCCGTCTGGTGTGTGTACAGTCAAAGCGTAATTTTTGGGAGACAGACAGACTATATGAGAAATATAGCTGCCTGCCCCGAAACAAGTCAGTTCGTCAGTCATGTCGCCGAGAAAATGTGATGTGTGTATGCGCGGCATTTCTGGTGATGCTTTGTAAATGACTGAATCTGTGTCACAGTATATTAGCTGAAAAGGATTAAGGAGTTGCAGGAAAGAGTAAAGAGTAGTAGAAGAGTACTACACTTTGTCACATTTTAACCTAACTTTTTTGTGTATACCTAACCTAACCTAACCTAACTTTTTTTAGTTTTTTTTTTAACCTAACCTAACTTTTTTTAGTTTTTTTTCAACCTAACCTAACATAACTTTTTTTTTAACCTAACCTAACTTTTTTTTTAACCTAACCTAACTTTTTTTTAACCTAACCTAACTTTTTTTTCTTTATTCTATTCCTAACCCGACCCAACCCAACTTTTAGTTTTATTTCTTATTCTTCCTTTCTTATTATATTTATTCTTTATTCTATGCTCAACCTAACTTTTTTTCTTTATTCTATACCCAGCCCGACCCAATCCAACTTTTATTTTCATTTCTTATTCTTCCTTTCTTATTATATTTATTCTTTATTCTATGCTCAACCTAACTTTTTTTCTTTATTCTATACCCAGCCCGACCCAATCCAACATTTAGTTTTATTTCTTATTATATTTATTCTTTATTCTATACCCAGCCCGACCCAACCCAGCTTTTATTATTTATTTCCTATTCTTCCTTTCTTATTATATTTATTCTTTATTCTATGCCCAACTTTTATTTTTTTCCTTTATTTCTATTTTATGTCACGATACTCATTATATCGGGATCGCCAAGTCGATGTTTGGCAGAGACGTGAATATAATAATTTTCAATCATACTTGAAATATATATAAAAAACGGTTTGACTAAATCGGTCGCAAAGACAATGTTCCAATATGACGATGAATCACTCGCCAAGTTTATATAAAGTGTCTGGTTTATGTCAAATACTGCGGTAAGGATTAAAATGCCAGATGAATTCATTGGCGTCAAGCCGAGGATGAATATATTTACCTGATACACAGGTATAGGATTAAAACATTTGCCGGTAACAAAGACCAAATTTACACACAATTTATGTAAATGTAGCCGAAACGAATGCTTGTGAATCACTAGCTACGTTTATATAACGTGTCTGGTTTATGTCAAACACTGACTAAATCGGATTAAAACGCTATTCGACTGTGTCGGAATTGATACAAAAATGACTTGCAACGAAATGACCTTTGTGTATTTTCACTTGATACACAATTATGGCAAATATACAAGTGGAAATCATGTAGAATCATATTGACGACACGATTCAACGAACACATCGTGAACACAAATGTTTGTTGATTTTTCGATCAATCTTTATGATGTAAATCATATCGTGTGTCTCATACACAATTTCCAGCTCAGCCGACCATGTATCAGGCACAGAAACACCTTCCTGTAGAGCGTCCGAAAGACACACGTCAAACGATGTGTACTCCTTGTACGATTCGCTGATGATTTGTTTGCAATCTGACGAACTACCACCAACATAGCGATAGTTATAATTAGGCACTAGTGTAGCAGGAGAAACACAGCTCATGATGTTTATACAAAGAAAGATAAACAATGACTGTAAGAACGAAATTATCAAACACGGAGTGATGGCGATAATTATGACGCATGCGTCGAAAAGTAGTGCAATTAGTCTCAGCCGTGATACGCAGTTGAGCTCGAGACGTTTGCGGGTGAGGTTGTGTAGTTTTTTATCGCGGAACTGTCAACATGAGTCAGGTGAATACAAACGTTGATACGTCCAAGCGGATCCTACCATTAGAACATCATGCGGTCAAGTTTGTTGCCGACACACCATTAATCTGTGGACACCCGCTGGAGCAGAGGATTTGGATTATTTTCGGACGACTGGAAAAACACAGTCAGACGGATTTCGATCACTTACAAAAACAGCTTACAAATATTATGCAACTTGAGCGATATTTTGACCCTTTTTGGAAACTTCGTCGCGGCGCGGTCAGAATATTCACCAACGAGGAGCGTGCACTACAGATTGTGATCGATACACTTATGAGTCGGCCAATGAGAGATGCTGTTCTTGGAGCCGTTGCAGCTGCTTTATCATTCAAAGTGTTGTCGGTGGCGTTGGTGCGAAGTGACGAGACTCAGATTTACCGGCCGCGCGATGAGACCCGCAACACAATGGAGTGGATGAAGACCATTGTTATGAGCTACTATGACTCGAGAAAACAGTATTTGACCGAAATCAAGATTTATCGCGAATTTAAAGCCGACAAAATGAAGATGATTGTGCACAAGGAGGTTCAAGGTGAACCACAAAGTAAACGGAACAAAATTTGTTGAATTATTCTATGTGTACGGTATACCAATACATTTCGTAATGTGTCACAAGAGTTTTATTATTGCGCGCAAAAAAAAAAACTTTGTTATCGTTCAATTTATTAAAATGGTAGCATGCGCGGTGTACACAGATTCATTGCATACATCAATTTAGCGAAATGTTGACAACGTAAAATACAGCAGTTTGTAGGAATGACATGATTATATGGACACGGCGTGATGTTGGGTAGTACATGTATGTTGCGTGCGTTCATGGATAAGTAGTCAGGTAGGATGTCTTCGAGATTTTCAATGTGTAGTTCAAGTAGATGCGAAAGTCGACGAGCCTTGTCGAGTCCTTTGGCGTAGATGTGGTCGGGTGCTAGACGTTGAATGAGGGAACTTGCGTCGCGTAGCCTTTCTTCATACTTGTGCGTGTTGTAAGGATTGTAATTGTATTCCAAGCCGTGTAGGGTCGCCGTCAAAAATAGAAAATAGTTGCGTCGCTCAGCGTTGAGTTTTAAATGTGGAGGCGGTAAGATGGTGTGCCACAAGTACCCCGAACACAGGTCATGCACAGCCAATTCCTTGACAACAAAAGGCGAATCCTTGTGCTGGAAACCGTCGCAGTCTACAAGTATGACCATATCAGCGCTAAAAGCTGATTGTTGATAGCAGGATCGGTGGATAGGCACGAAACAAAATCGTGCAGATCCCAGCCGGCGTCAAACAATGCAACAAATAGAGCACAGTACTGTCCACACACGTCCGAGTCCGGCGCCTGAATGACGCGCGTGTTCAACATACATCGACTGTAATTGACATGTTTGTTTATAAAATTTACAAACGAGGGATGCCAGATGGGTGAGTTGCCAGACGAGTCGAAATATTGGAGATTTTCACCGTCCCAGGCAAACACGACCCAATGCAGACCCGATTGCCAGCGCGGTTGTATATTCACAATAATTGATGTGCGCACACCACGAGCAAATGTGAAATGTTTTAGCCGGTCGCACGCCCAAGCCCCTCGAAATGTGGCGACTGTGTCGAGCAGCCGTTCCAATTCAAGAGCGTTCATAGTTGAAAATCTGTGCTGACACGTCCGGCGCTGTCAATTGTGATTTCGTTTTCAAACGTGGCGTAGATTAGAACGTTAATTGTCTCGGGTAGAGCGTAGGAGAATGCCAGCTCACACCTCACATTACCTTGTTCACGCGGATGCAAATGATCACCACCACACTGATCCGGAGTCAAATCTACAATAAACAGAGTATAGCCGGACGCATAATCATCATGTGTGATATCCAGGCCCTGATTTTCCGTATCGAGACCGGTGCCGTCAAACAGTGACAGATACGATCTCATGTATAGACCTTTTGTGAAATCGGGGCGATAAGGGTGTGACGGGTATGGCTCGCCATTTATATAGAACTGAAGACTGTTTAGATGGTAGTGGTGAAAATTCCATGGGTTTTTCTGTAGCGATCCATGATACGCTTCAGTGCTTACGAGTCCCAACAGAATTTGTCGCGGCACTTGTGAGGTGAAAATATTATTCAGCGTTCCACTCATGTTTCCTTTGGGGAGAGTATATGTTTTCAGTAGAACTCGTGGAATAGGATAACGGGCTGGTGTCTTCGCCAGCTGTTTGTGAAAATTCACCCACATCGAGTCGGAAAGCGTTATTTTCTCGACATGCACACACAGGTCGACAATTTCAATCTTGTATTCTCCCTCGGCACCGAGTAGAGCAAACTGATCAGAGTTTCGAATCAGTTTGAGTTTCTCCGAAACTGTACCGGGCAATATACGACATTGATGGTTGGTATCCAGTTGTAGCGGTATACAAAAATCAAAAACTTTGCTTCCAGCCACCCATTGTTTGCGTTCGTTAAAACCAATGTTCAAAAGTTTAACATCATGCAAGTGTCCAGCAGTATCTTTACGCCAAAAACCCGACCGTAAATGACCGTTTTTAGCGTTCTGGTTATACGACAACAACGTCTCAAGATAGGCACGATAGCCATACAGCGCGCTGGAATCCGATACAATAGTATCACCAATCTGATAGTCAATATGTTTGAAGAGAGCATGTGGTAGCAGATTGACAACGCTCACGTTGGCGTCGTCCATTAGTTCGCTACCGTCACGATTGACAACACGTGCTTTGCCATAGAGCCTGGTTTTTGATGGACGCGTAGACGATTTACCGAGCGCAGGTAAGTGAAATTCAAACGGACCTTCGCTGCTTAGTCGACTCACTGGGTAATATACATGGGTTTTGGACGATTTCACACTGGTTTCAAACACTGGTCGAGAGAATACCTCGGTTATTTCACAAGCGCATTCGTCTACGTTTTGCATTGTCAAAGATATCGCGTTCCTGTTGACGTCGTTGACCAACACCTTTTCGTTTTGTCGGTCGTCGAGAGACTGATTGATTCGTCGCACGATTTATACTATTTATACTGGTTCGAAGAATACGTTTAGCTTCGTGTCGAGAGCGATTGCGGACGGCTTGACTTGCATTTTCTCCGTCGAGAAAGTCTTGCAGTGTGCGTACCCCCGTCTTCAAGGCGGATTTGGCCAGATGTTTTGTCAGAGGTTGTTTGGCAACAGTTTTGATGGCGGGTACCACCACTCTCATTAAGCCTCTAAAAATACTCCCAAGTCCGCTACCACGCTGTATCATTGGACCTCGAAATATCAACTGAGAATTTGTCATTGTTGTTTTTGCATAAAATGTAGTGTCAGGTACGAACAACCGTGGTGAAATGGAACCAATTGTCCATTGCTTTGTCTTATATGCACTCCCAGATCGGTAATGAACTCATCTTCCAGCGGTACATACTGAATTTGATTGAATGTTCGATGAATTTGAGGTGATTGTATATCGTTCGTGTACGGACTGACAACACGTAATACCGGAGCCATAGTATCACCAACCATCTGCGCCTGTAGCTTGTCCATGTAGATATACAAAAATGTTGGGTTGAGTCGACTTACATCCATCACATTCGACGAGCGTGTATGTTTTTCAATAACAACGCGACTATCTGACACTACGTGGCTGGTGAACCCAAGAGCCCTAGCTATTTTGGTGCTTACTGATACGTCAGTGTCCCCACACCATACATGTCCACCAGTATCCAGAGTGAGCACTTGTCTACCGCAAACATAGTGGAAATTTTCCAGCAGCGCCTGATTGGACATGTAGTGCCCAGTGATGAGTTGGAATGTCTCACCATCAATCTCGAATTCATTCATACGATTTTCTACATTCAGCCAGCGAGCGGAAAATGTGATTTCGGCCAGTCCAACAGTCCACGAACGATCTAGATTCAGTGGTGCCGGTAGCTGAACACGAAATTGAGATGCAGTGTTTCCAGGATAAAGATGCAGACAGCTCGAACTGTCCAACGACACATAGAAGCATTGGCTGGACATTTTTCGAAAATGCAGCGTCAAAATTAGCCCTGGGCCGGTAGTGAAAGAGAATTTCTTACGGGATTCGTCAAGGATTTTTACCTGAACAGTAGATATATTGGAATGTGACAAAGGTTTATAATACATTTGGTTAAATACCAATTCTTGTATTGGCGACGTATTAATCACATGTACTTGACGGAGTTGTGGTTGCAGTGAGCGGTTGACAATTTGTGCAGCTACAAGATCTGTTTCGATAGTCAACAATTGCGTCGAGGCTGGGTCCAACGGAAACGGTGTGGACATGACCATGGTGATATCGCTGGCGTCAAACACACCATAATGTGCATAGTGATATCGTCGTGTCGAGTGTGCTATCGATCCGTTGACATGCAACAGTCGGGAAAATTGTTCGCTTATGTGCAACACAATGTTTGTAGCCTCCAGCCATAAATGATTGTCTCGTGATACTTTTACTTTCACATGATCGCTATTCACATGCTTTTGTAGCGCCGAAATGAACGTATCGGTAGTATACTTGCCAGCATACACTGTTGAGGATTTATTGAGATCGCCCGCATTCGGAGTGTACTCTGAAAATATTATATCTTTGTTGAGGGTCAGCCAGTTGGTGGGCAGAAGAACAGAGTGTAAGGCCACTTGCCATTGTTGTGTATCTAGACATAAAGGCTGAGCGAGATTCACCGAGAATTTGGCAGTGGTGTTACGTGTGAATGTCTGACTACTGGCGACGCTCGGCAGCGTTACATAAAACTCGTTCATATCGACCAGTACACTAAGTATATTTATACGTCTGTCAACCTTATATACAAACAGGAAACAAACAACAAAATATATTTAGAAAAAATAACCTAACCTAGCCTAAAACTTAGAAATACACGAAGTGCGCACGAAAATATTTTTGCTAAAGTTTACACACACCACAAAACCCTGTCGGTTAATTATACCATTTCTGAATTAGCTATGCGGACGACGTCGATTACTAATTTGCTGATAGCTCAATCGCCATCACGACATTGTTGATTACAAAATCAGGGTAGTCACTAGCATTAATGAAATTTTCACATTGATACATTGAAACGAAGCTTACCGGGGTGTGTTGCAGATTTTCAATATTATTGTCGCCTCTGACAAGTTGTGATATAAGTATTCACGAACAGTCTAATTAAATCAAGGTGCCGTATGCTACTGTTTACACGAGTGACACACCAGGTTGTACACACACACACACACACACACACACACACACGCACACGCACACGCACACGCACACGCACACACACACACACACACACCTACACACACTGTCTTGCTCGCACACACACACACACACACACACACACACACACACACACATTACATTACATTACATTATGGAAAAATTTATATAGCGCCCTACACCTAGAGGGTCTCTAAGGCGCTGCACACACACACGCACACACACACACACACACACACAAACACACACACTAACACAAATGCATGCATTCACAAGGTAAAAGATGGAGAGGGAGAGAACAGAGAGAAAATCACACCTTATATTCATGGCTAGTGTACACAATGTTATCTAAGATATAATAGGACTTCAACAGAAAAAAATTCTTAGAGTGTTTTTTGAAAAGAGGAATAGAAGTGATAGAACGCAGTGTTGGGGAGAGCTTATTGCAAATACGGGGTCCTAAGATAGAGAAACAACGATTATAGTGAGTATGTCTAGAAGGAAAAGCAGGTTCCAATAAGAGACGAGAATCATCAGATGACCTAAGTGTACGAGTAGATTTTTTGAAAGATAGAAGTTCAAATAAGTACGAGGGCTTACGGAGAATAAGAGTGGAATGGATGATCAAACAGATGCGGTAGTCAATAAGCGCCTTAATAGGAAGAAGTCCCAATTTTTGTAGATAGGGAGAGACATGAGAGCCAGCAGGGAGATTGTAGATTAGACGACAAGCTTTACTAATAACAGATTGAAGTTTGCGAAGCTGGCGGTGGTTCAGAGAAAGAAAGAGCGAGCAACAATATTGAATCCTACTGAGAATGAAAGAATTAGCCAGTTTGAAAGCAGCAGAGACAGTTAAATATCTACGGATAGAATAGATTCGCCTAATGTGAAAGTTACATACCCTAATGATATCAGAGATGTATGGTTCAAAAGAAAGAGAATCATCTAGCAAGACACCTAAGCTACGAACAGATTCAGTGAGAGGAACAGATAGACAAGTAAAACTTCTAGAAGATTGAAAAAGGATAAATTTTGTCTTATACGGATTGAGCTTGAGATGGTGGGACAAAGACCAGGTTTCAATGTCATCCAAGAGAGAAGAAACAGAAGATTGCGAAATAGTATCAGACGAGAGAATAATTTGGATGTCATCCGCAAAGATTTTGAAAGTGACATCATGACGATGAAGGATTTCACCAATGGAGGTTAAGTAAATATTAAAAAGGAGAGGGCCTAGGACGGACCCCTGTGGGACACCGTATGAGAGTGGGAAAGACTCACTACAAGAATCACTGGTACAAACAAGCTGAGATCGTGAAAGAAGATAAGAGCGGAAGAATGATAGTGCAGCGCCACAAATACCTAGGTTGGATAGAGTATTGAGTAGAATTAGATGATCAACAGTGTCAAAAGCCGCAGAGAAGTCCAGTTGAGTGAGAAGAACATCCTTAAAAGCAAGAGTAGATTTAAGAATAGAGTCATAGAGGAAGAGAAGCGAGGTTTCTGTTGAGTGAAAACTACGGAAGCCTGATTGTTCAGGGAGAAATAGATCATGGCGCTCAAGGTAGTCCGAAATCTGGACATAAGCGGCCATTTCAAGCGATTTGGATAGCCAAGGAATTCTAGAGATAGGACGATAGTTAGACAAGCAATTGGGATCAAGGTTAGGTTTTTTCAGGATAGGGAGAATACTTGCGCTTTTAGACGCAAGGAATTCACCGAGAGAGAAAGACGAATTGATAAAATAGGTGATGAAAGGAAGAAGTAACTCAATACAGTTGGGGATTCGAGCAAGGTTAATAGGGTCCAGGGAGGAAGAACGAGTGTGCACACGTCTCAGTAGTAGCCTGCAATCAGAGATGGAAATCGGAAGGAAAGAATGAAAAATGGCGGAGGTGGTGGGAGAATAAGACAATGTAGCCGAATGTAGCATGACAATGTAGCATGACACACACACACACACACACATACACACACACACATCACACACAAGCACACACATAAACAGTGCTACAATGTTTAATTCCAGGTGGTTAAATATATAACATCCTAATTGGCATGCAGTCACGATATCCACGATAACCATTTAGATTAGCTGACACATATGTGCTGACAGTGTTGAATCAAATTAATGAAGACAGACTGAGACTTCACGCTCACTCACTCACTCACTCACACACACACACACACACACACACACACACACACACACACACACACACACACACACACACACACATGCACATGCATATGCACATACACACACACACATGCACATGCATATGCACATACACACACACACACACACAGTCTTGTGGTAACAGTGGTGACGATCGGTCGTGTCGAGTGGTGTCCGGTGACCTTGAATTTGTGCGTGTGGTTGAACTGTGTGTGTGTGTGTGTGTGTGTGTGCGTGTGTGTGTGTGTGCGTGTGTGTGTGTGTTTGAATTGTGAATTAATGGACATGTAAAGAGCGGTGCTGTGACAATTGGTGATTTGTGTGCTGGAGTGGCTTCAAGCGGCAGACCCGAGTATCTACAAGGGGGCAAGGTGAGAGCTGACCTGTCCCTTAACCAAAGGCATAATGTCAGGCAAGGGAACTAGGCAAAACCAAAAGAAAGGGGAGGTGTGTGAGCTGAGTGTAGATAAAAATGCCACCAAAATTGACGAGATAAGAGGCGAGATAGGGCAATTGAGAGACATTGTCGAGTCTTTGAAAACAATGGAGGTCGAATTGGACAAAGTTCGTGAAAACAACAATGAAATCGTTGAAGAGAACAAAAGACTAAAAGGGCAAATGGCTCAACTGCTCAATGAAAACCGAGAACTGAAACAGAGACTCAGTGACACAGAGGAGCATGACAAAAAGCACTCGGAAGATCTGCAAAACATTAAGACGGATCAAGTGGGATGGGCGAAAACGCAAGAACAGAAAGTTGAGGATTTCAAACAGATTGTGAAAGAGCAGCAAGAGAACAAAAAAGCAGAGATAGAGCAGGTATTCGTTCAAGTATTGAACAAGAAAAAGAAGATGGTCAAGGACATGGTTGAAAGAGACAGGAACGTCATACTATTCGGTGTGAAGGAAGACGCTGTTGCAACCAGAACTGAGAGAGAGAAACAGGAAAGAAGAAAGGTGAAGGGACTTTTCGATGATCTAGATGTAGAGGGGAAGGGACTGGAAAAGAACATCGAAGATGTGCACCGTATTGGAATGTACGAGGCTGGTAAATCAAGACCAATGAGAATCAAATGCAGCTCAAAATCAGTAGCTGATGAAGTACTGAGGGCCACATGGAGGCTCAAGGACAAAACGGAGTACAAGAATGTGTGGGTGCAGCCGGATTTGAACAAAGAAGAGAGAGAGAAACTGAGGGAGACCATCAAACAAATGAAGGAAAAAAACGAACAGAGATCGGAGGCCGAGAAGGAGAAGTTCAGGTGGAGAGTGCTGGACGGGAGACTGAGGAAGTGGTACCTCAATTAGACGGTATCACTAAACAAAAGGATAAAATACAAAAGTGCAACATACAGAAAAGATTTAAAATAACGTACACAAATATAGATGGTCTACTTTCCAGTAGGGGTGAGTTGAACAATTACTTGGCAAGAACAAACCCTGATGTGTTAGCTATAGTGGAAACCAAACTTAATAAGGACATATAAATTGAAGGAATCATTGACAACCGATACAACATATACAGGAGAGACAGGAAAGGGAAACAAGGAGGAGGAGTAATAGTGCTGTCTCAAAGCAATATCAAAACACAAGTGGTATACAAAGGAGATAATGCAGAAATTCTTGCTATCAGACTGGACTTAGCGAACAGAAATAAACATGTTGTGGCAGTATATGTCCCCCCCAGAGGCAGTGCTTGGAATCGTGAAGATTATGAACAAATGCTCGATTGCACACTAGTGGAACTCGGAGAAGTGATGCAGAGGTATACAAATTCCATTGTGATGGGAGATTTTAATTGCAAAGGCGTAAACTGGGAGGAATGGTCATCAACCACATCAGAAACTTCTTGGGGAACAAGACTGATGAATTTGATGATGAGAAATTTTATGAGTCAGTGGGTGAAAGAAAGTACACGATTTCGAGGGAATGACGCACCATCAAGGCTGGATTTGGTGTTCACAGGGAAATCTGAAGAGATCGACACATCTCCTGCATGTGTCTCGCGATCTCACATCTTCTCAAAAATCTTGCGGTGGTGGTGTTGGTGCTGTTTATCACTGTTCTTTATCTTTATCACTTTTATCTACTCTACAATTTCCTTGTAGTTCCTTTGAATACGCTGCATTCTCGCTTTCTTTTCCTTCACACCCTAAATTAGGTATTATATTGTTATATCGACACGATCACACTGGCACATCCTCAGTATTTCTATCTGAATTTGATACACTCCTATCTTTCTTCTCAGATACATTCTCCCATAATTTCATTGTTCTAGGCGATTTTAATTTATGGATTGACTCACCATCTCATGCGCATGTGTCTGATTTTCTAACTCTGCTCAATTCTTGGGATCTTTCCATTATGAACAGCGGTGCTACTCACCTATCCGGTCATACCCTCGACCTTGTGATCTGTACGCACTCCTCCAGACTGTCTCTCCTCGATACATTCACTTACCCCCCTGATTCTCTCATATCTGATCATAGCCTCATCACATTTTGTGTTTCTCTTCCTTCACCTTCTAAGCCTTCTCCCGCTTCACTGATGCTTCGTGATTACAAAAAATTTGATCCTTTATTATTTTGTCGTTTGGTTACCTCTCTTCTGAATCCCTCAAACTATTTGTTCCTCCCACCACTCCTCCTCCCCAAGTTTATATCCGACTCTCTCTCCCTCATCAATGGTCAGATCTTCCCTTTGCGCTTACATCACTTTCGCTCAAGATCTCCTCCTCCTCCTCCCTGGTGGTCGTCCGATCTATCCCGCTTGCGTTCAGAATGCAGAGCCCGTGAGCGTTCTTGGCGGCGCTTTCGCTCTTGTTCATCATGGTTCTCTTTCTGTAGTGCCCGCAAATCCTTTTTCTCTGTGGTTGCTTTGTCAAAATCTAATTTCTATCGTTCACAATTAAACCAACTCCAATCATCTCGCTCACGATGGATGACTCTGAAATCTATTTCTGGTCGCTCTTCTAAGTCATCTTGCTCAATATCTGCTAGTGAATTCGCCTCATTTTTCTCTTGTAAAATTGCATCCTTGCAATCCAAATTACTCACTAGCACTTTTCCTCTCCAATTTCCTCCTTGCCTTAGCACTGTTTCCTCTTTTTCCTCGATTGCTCCGTCTACCACAGCACGCTTTCTTACCAAACTTCAGAGGTCTAAATGTCCCACTGACCCCATACAATTTTCTGCTCTCTCTGATGCTATTATACTCCTTACTCAACTTTTCACATATATGGTTAACTCTTCTTTCCTTCACGGTTCATTCTTAGCTTCCAAACATGCCACTATACTGCCGATTCTCAAAAAATCCAATCTTGATCCCTCTCTTCCATGCAACTATCGTCCAATTTCTATTCTATCTCTGTCCTCCAAGCTTCTAGAATCTGCCATCCTTGTTCAATTACGGCCTATCATCTTGCCTGTTCTCGATCCCTGCCAATCTGGTTTTGTATCTCAGCACTCTACCGAAACACTTCTTCTCTGCCTCTCCAATGATCTATTCTCTAATTTTTCATTTGGAAATTCCGTGCTTTTGATTTCCTTAGATTTTTCTGCTGCCTTCGATCTAGTCGACCACGAAATCTTATGCTGCGATCTTGCTCATCTAGGCCTCACATCCACTGCACTTTCTCTTCTTACCTCATATCTAAATGATCGTTCCTATGCTGTTCGCAGTAATGCGGCTTTATCGTGCGACTTTCCTCTCACCTCCGGGGTTCCACAAGGCTCACTTCTTGGTCCTTTACTTTTCAACTTATACGTATCATCCCTTTGTCCTATGCTCCGCAGCTATCCAGTTTCATTTCACGTATACGCTGACGACATCCAAATTTATTTTCCTCTTTCTCCTCATTCTTCAAATTTGGTCTCTATGCTGCTCACCCAGATTTCTTCTTGGGCTGCTTCACGTAAACTTGTTCTCAACCCTGACAAAACAGAATATCTAGTCTTTCACCCTCCTCGAATTTCTCCTCACTCTATCAACCTTCCGCTAGCCAATCAAATGCGCAATTTGGGTGTCTTGTTCGATCCTAACCTTTCTTTCTCGACTCATTTTTCTCAGCTTATCCGCTCGTGCCGCTTTTTACTCCGACAATTTTACCCTATTCGTTCGTCGATTGATGTCTCATCCGCTAGTCTTCTGGTAAATTCCTATATCTTTTCCAAGATCGACTATTGCAACTCGCTCTTCTTCCATCTTCCCTTGAAATCTATCCGCCAACTCCAAGCAGTGATCAACCTTGCTTGTCGGTTTGTACTGAGGCTTCCTCCGCGAACCCCTACTTCGGTGCACATCCGACAGCTCGGTTGGTTACCTGCTCTTTCTCGTATCCGCTATAAGGTATGTTGTCTGGTCTTCAAACTTATCCACTCTCCCTCTTCTCCCTCATATCTCCGTTCCCTATTGACTCTCAATAATCGCACTTCTTGTCGCATTCCTGTGCCATTAGTCTGTCCTCCTGCTCTTAATCAATCCTCTTGGTCATCCAAATCTTTTTATTTCTATGCTCCTCGTATCTATAACTCGCTTCCATCTCACCTTCACCACAAGTCTTCATTCCGATCCTTTTCTGCTGATCTTCATAAATATCTGCTCACTAGTTCTCTTGATGACTAAATGTATGATTTGTCTTTGGTTATATGTGTGTTGTTCGTGCTGATCGTCCTGTGTTGTACCCTCGTTGTTCTTGCTTGATATTTGTCTTTTTACTCACTGTGAATTATATGTTTTCGTTGCTGCGTCCCTTTTTTGCATCTCTTGCATTCGTCGTTGTCTGGTCAGGCTTCGCCCTGCTACTGGTAACCGTGTAATTCCAGTACAACCAGATTCACGGTCGAGTCGTCGGCGACTAAACCGACTCCCCCACTGTTCTGCAGTGAGGAGGGTGGCTAGACACCCGACAGGAAAAAAAAACAAAACCTGTTTCAAGGGCGGATGAGCTATCTGATAGCCAACGGCCATCTAGCATGTTCCAGTTTGCAAACGTGTTTTCATTTTTCTATTTGTGCCTACTCCCTGCTCGCTGTGATGTTCCTGTCGGTTGTCTCTTTCGCGCCTGTGTATAAATATGTGCGCTATATTAAATATATGTTGTTGTTGTTGTTGTTGTTGTTGATCGATGCACTGAACTACGACAGTCCAATAGGAAAAAGTGATCATGTGGTAATTGAACTGGACACCACTGGCTCCAGGCATGAAGAGGTTCACTTTGACTATCAAGGTACTAAGCTGAACTATGATAGAGCAGACATACCGCGACTCAGAGAATTCTTTGGGAGAACCGACTGGACTTCACTAACGGAAACAGGAGACATTCAGCGGAAATATGACCTATTTCTAGAAATATACAATAAAGGCATAGCGGAATACGTCCCTGCAATGAAGAATAAAATAAGATATAGAAAGCCGTGGTTCAATGCAATATGTGAAAAGGCAAGAATGGAAAAAGAGAAGGCGTGGAACAGAGTACGAAGGAGAAACTCACCTAAAAACTGGAATGCGTACAGGACTGCAAGAAACAGGTACTTGAGTATAAGGAGAGAGGAGGTGGTAAAATATGAGAAAAACATTGTTGAGAAATGTCAAGATGAACCGAAAATGTTCTTCAATTATGTGAACAAGAAGATGAAAAACTACGTGGGCATCAGCGAGATACAATTTGAAGGTGCCATGTACACACAACCTAAAGAAATATGCGAAATAATGAATGAAAACTTTCAAATGGTATTCACAGATGAGGAGCCATTTCATGGGGAGCAAGTGAAATCAGTTTACAAACCGATGCGTGAGATAGTTGTGTCCAAAAAAGACCTGCTAGAGAGATTATCAAAGCTGAAAGGACGAAAATCTGTCGGGCCAGACGGCATCTCGGAAAATATTCTGAAGGGATGTAGTAGTGAACTTATTGAGCCTATATATGACATCGTCATGAACAGTCTAAAGCATGGAAAAGTACCGCTACAGTGGAAGAGCTCTAAAATT
>OU696594.1:2402280-2467280 GCA_916048095.2 Sacculina carcini
TTTTTGTATGCGCGTCTGCCTGTGATTCGCCTTGATCGGTGATTTTATCGCACTCGTAATGAGTGTGGTAAACAAACCAACCGGACTCCAGCCCTCCCGTGCTGCCTCCCCTCCTGCCGGCACCAACTGTGGCGTGTGCAAAATGGCTGTCTCTGTCTCGGCACTGTGCTGCTCAAAATGCAGCAAATATGTGCACGTGAAATGCTCACGTCTGCCCAGATACGTCGTGATGAATTTCTTTCGCCCCCTGACAGTCAGTCACTGCAAGATCTGACTAAGACTGTCAATGAAATCAAGCAGCAGCTTCAACTGGTCTGCAAGCAAAAACTCTCGTCTCCGCTTCTTCCTACGCCGCCATCTCTCGTGCCAACTCCTCCATCTCTCATGCCAACTCCCACATCTCTCCTGCCAACTCCGACATCCTGTGCGGTGCAGCAACCGCGCACATATTCGCAAGCAGTATCCCGCGAGATCATTGTGAAGTCTTCCGATGAAGTCGCGGTGGATTCCAAGCGCGTGTCAGAGGCACTTCAATCTGTACCAGTGCTGGCTATGACGACCACCAAGCGTGGTGCTGTC
This sequence comes from Sacculina carcini, assembly GCA_916048095.2. Classification (NCBI taxonomy): domain Eukaryota; kingdom Metazoa; phylum Arthropoda; class Thecostraca; family Sacculinidae; genus Sacculina; species Sacculina carcini. The sequence continues at coordinate 2,402,860 of OU696594.1, forward strand.
AAGGTGAAGTTGCCAGACAGCAAGACTGCTGGTCACGCCATGAAGGCAATCAAACATGTTGCCCATCTTAAAACGTCGTGCCCTGGAAAAGTTCTGCCCAAGTTGACAATCACTTCTGTCAGCTCTGATATTGCCAACGACAACATCACCGAATTTGTCAGCAGAAAAAACAGCCAGGTCAAAGCTGCAATCAACCGCGCAGCTGATTTCCGTGTGCTGTTTTCAAAGAAGTCGTCGGAGCACACCAAAACAGTTGTTGTGGCTGTCTCCCCTACAATCCGTGACATCATCATGAAGTCCGGATTCGTCTACTTGGGTGACAGCAGATGCCTGGTATACGATCGCTTCTGGGTCACGCGCTGCATCAAATGTCAGCGACATGGCCATAAGTCTGACAAGTGTAGAGCCCAGGAGGCCACTTGTGGGTGGTGTGCTGGAAAGCACACTACCAAATCGTGCCCGGCGAAGAATGCCCGTAAGTGTATCAACTGTGCACGTGCGGGTCGTGCGAACGTCGGCCACACGTCATTCGACCCGTCGTGTCCTTGCTTCGCGTCATCGAGGACTCATCTGATCAGCCGCACTCAGACCATCGAGGATTCCAACTCGGAAAACTAGATGTGACCTCCGGCCTGACTGATTGTGCTCAGCAGTCGACTTCGAAAAGAGATGCTGGATCTTCAGTTCTGCTTCCTTCAATCAGCAATTCATCCGCTGATAAGTGTCTTTCTTCTCTCTCTGATTCATTTTCTATTAATCCTCGTTCTAAATGTATTAATGCAATTGGTTTATTAAAATGTGCTTTCTGTGGTAATATGGTCCTGTGTCTTAGTCCATACTTGTAGTGCCCCCTAGCGTGGGATTATGTAACCAGGATGGACAGGGCGTTGAATACACAGTTGGTGCTCGTTGTCTCTTGTGTGTGTTTATTACATGGCGCAGCCGACAGGATGTGAAGGTCAGTGTTAGAAATTTCCCTTTCAGTTAAAGACAATCTGGAGGTGTAAATACTGACTTATTGAATATTGTCATTCCGAAATTGGACTAACAATGGAAAAACAGATCGAAAAACTACTTGAGGTAGTTTCAATGCAAATGCAAGCGAGTTCTGAACGAGAAGCCCGTCAAACTCAAATAATGACGAGTTTAATGGAGCAAATGATGAGAACCGAAACAAGAAATTCGTCTCAACATACAGTCGATGAGTCACGTACCACACCGAAATTGCCTTCATCCAATATTCCGGTTCCTATATTGCATAGCGGAGCATCGTTGCGTGAATTCGAATCATGGAGGCATAAAGTAGCAGGTTACGTGACTTTATCTAATATCAACTTGTTATCCCCGAAAGAGCAACAAGCTATTCTTTTGTCAATGCTGGATGAGGATTGGGTGCGAATTTCAAGGTTCAATATCATTTTCCAAGAGGATGACACACTTGACGATTGCATTTCGAAAATAAGAGAGCACATTCGAGATACTAGAAACGTGATTGTAGACCGCAGGGAATTCTTTTCTCGCAATCAACAGGACGGCGAATCATTCGACGAGTTTTTATGTTCAGTCCAAGAAATCGCCGCATATTGCGAATTTTGCGACAAATGCGAAGACAACCGACTTCGAGATAAAATTGTGATGGGCATCCGTGATGAAGAGGCGTTGCAAAGAATGTTTCAAGAGAAAAAGTTGACTTTGCATGGTGCTTTAAATATTTGCCGTGCAAACGAGAGCGCCCGAATAAGCTCACAAGAATTGAAGGCGAACGAAAATGAGGTACATGCAAGTGTGTGCAAAACACAGACACAACAGGAAGGCAATGGGCGTGCGACTAATTGTAATCGCTGTGGTCGCCGACATGGGCATTCAGAATGTCGTGCATTGAAACAAAGGTGCCACAACTGTGACCAGATCGGTCATTTTGCCCGAGTATGCAAGAAGCGGAAATTCAAACCTTCGTATCAACGCGAACGAGCGGAACACAAGGATGAAAACGTACACCTCATTATTACTGACGTAAATGTTCAAGCAGTTGAACGTCACAAGATCAGGAAACTACCGTTGACAGAAGTGAGCGCGTTAACCCGCTCGGGTGAAACTGGAAGAATATGTCTAGCGACGGACACTGGAAGCAAGCGACACTTGCGATCTACAAACAAACGAGGTGTCAAAGACAAGTTGCGAGTATAGTGCCACAGATGTGTTTCGACTCACAGCTAGCAACAACACCCGTGCTGCTTCTGGTGGATGGCAATATCATCGCTCGAGGCCTCGGTGGAATCTGAACCGAGAGCCAACTGATGAGGAAATAAACAGCCACACCACAGAGATGATAAAATGCTTCCCTCGTGTGTTTTCAGAAAGTGGAGTTTTGCGAAGCATGGAAGGTGACCCAATGAGGATCATTTTGAAAGAAGATGCCACACCAGTGAGCATTACCGCCCCTCGGTCCGTTCCGATTTGTTACCGTGACAGCTTGAAAACTCAGCTGGACAAGTTGATTGAGGAAGATGTCATTGAACCTGTCAGCCATCCAACGGCATGGTGTCATCCGATTGTTCTAGTACCACGAAAAGATACTAACGGGAATAACACTGGATGTCGATTGACAACTGATCTGACTAAGCTCAATAGATATGTCCAGCGACCCACGCACCCTATGCATAGCCCAATTGATGCTGTATCAACGATTACGCGTGGTTCACGATATTTTACCAAATGTGACGCAAAATCAGGGTACCATCAAATATTGATCGATACAAGGGACAGGGATTTGACATGCTTTATCACGCATTTTGGTCGATACAGATACAAGCGCGCCCCCATGGGACTTGTTTCCAGCGGAGACGAGTTTAATCGACGTGGAGACGCAATCCTTGGTGACATTCCCAACACATGTAAAGTAGTAGACGATATCCTTATATATGATTCAAAGTACGACGATCACCTTGCACGCGTTTGGCAGGTTCTTTGTCGATGTGACGACGCAGGCATCACTCTGAACAAGGAAAAATTCGCATTCGGTACAAACGAAACAAATTTCTGCGGCTTTACTGTGAGTGAGAAAGGCTACACGGTAGAATCCGGGAAGACGAGTGCAATAGAGAGATTTCCATGTCCAAAAGATATCACAGGCCTTAGATCATTCCTCGGGCTGGTTAACCAACTCGGTTACTTCTCCACTCAGATTGCCGAAAAGTCCAGACCTTTGCGAGATCTTCTGAAGCGCAATAATAAATGGATGTGGACATCCACGCACGACACAGCGTTCAACGAAGTTAAGAACTCTCTGATGTCACCGCCTATTTTGGATTTTTTTGACCCTTCACGTGATACCATGCTGGAAGTTGACGCGGCGAAGCTGAAAGGTCTGGGATTTGTCCTTAGACAACAAGACAGCGACGGCTCCTGGCGCCTTATCCAGTGTGGATCAAGGTTTTTGACAGAGACAGAGGAACGCTACGCAGTATGCGAACTAGAAATGCTCGCTGTAGTTTGGGCATGTCGTAAGTGTAATTGCTTTGTAGCCGGGTTGAGTAATTTCATCGTTGTCACCGATCACAAAGCTCTAGTGCCTATACTTAATTCGAAGGGCCTAGCTGATATTTCTAATCCACGCATTCAAAGACTCCGTGAGAAGATCACTCATTTAACCTTTACGGCGAAGTGGAAAGCAGGATCCGTGAACTCCATAGCAGACGCTCTTTCACGAGCTCCTAGCGCCCCAGCTGAACCAGAAGAAGGCGATATAGCCGAAGCTCACATTCAATCCGTCCAGCTTTCTGCAAATGTTCTTTCGATCAATGATCATGAATTGGAAAACATTAGAGATGCCGCGAGAAACGATCCAGAATACTGCATGCTGAAAAATACAATTACAAGTGGGTTTCCGAATGATAAACGTCGTGTTTCTTCTTCCCTGCAGCCATTTTGGTGTGTTCGGCACGATATGGCTGTTGATGACGATCTGATTTTGTTAGGCCGACGACTTATAATCCCGAGAGCTTTACGGCGTGAAACGCTGCAGCGTCTTCATGATGGCCACCTGGGCGTAACGAAAACCACATTGAGAGCGAGACAAACGGTCTATTGGCCCGGCATCAATAATGACATCAAGAATATCACTGCGGCATGCGAAATGTGTCGAAAATATTCCAACAGCATACAACGAGAACAGTACATCGAAGCTGAGCAACCGTCACGAATCTTCCAGTATGTGTCTGTTGATTATTTCGAACATGCAGGCAGGATGTTTATGGTATATGTCGATCGTTTATCTAACTGGCCAGTGATTTACGGCTCAAAGGCATCGACGAAGAGCGACTCAAGGTCATTGATTCATTGTCTTCGCGAGATTTTCACGTATACCGGCGTTCCTGAGTATATGCGCAGCGATGGAGGACCTCAGTTTGTAGCTCATCGAACCAGAGACTTCCTGAGGCGATGGGGGGTACGCCACAACATCACCAGCCCTCATTATCCACAGGCTAATGGTCATGCTGAATCTGCAGTGAAGAGAGCAAAACGGCTAATACAGAAATGCACAGACCATGGCGACATGAACACAGACGAATTTGCTCGTGGACTACTCGAACTGAGAAACGCCCCAGGAGTCGGCGGACGTTCACCTGCACAAATCGTATACGGCCATCCACTGCGCAGTGCATTGCCAGCTCATCATCGGTCATTTGCTCCGGAATGGCAAGAAAAAGCAGACGAATGTGATAGGCGTGCTGTCAGTACTAGAGAGCGCGTTATCACCACATACAACCAAATATCCCGAGCATTAGCACCACTACGGCTTGGACAGAGGGTATACATACAGAATCGGTCCATCGGGAGATGGGATAGGGTTGGTGATGTGTCTGCTGTGGGTCGTCATCGTGCTTATGCGATCCGTCTTCCGAGCGGTCGAATTTGGTGGCGTAACCGCCGCCATCTGATGCCGGTTACTACCGCGAACCAGACATCGAAACCTGAACATACTCCGGACAACGGACACGATGAAGCCGACGAAGCCGACGGAAACGCTCACTGTACCGGCGGCGGAAACGAAGCCAGCGCAGATTTCTACCATACACCGTCACCTCCGCCAGACGTGCACCCGGCTGGTCCGCGGCGTAGCCAACGTGAACGTCGCCGACCAGCTTACCTAGATGACTACGTCACTGATGCGGTGTAACATTCCAGTATTATGTTCACATGTTATATATAAGTGATTCAACTATTAACCGCGATTGTTGTTGTAAAATATTATTTCTTCTCTACGTATGATCCAACAATTTCATTGTGTATCTTACAATAGATAGTGTGTGTAATCTTGGAGAGGAGTGTGGTAATATGGTCCTGTGTCTTAGTCCATACTTGTAGTGCCCCCTAGCGTGGGATTATGTAACCAGGATGGACAGGGCGTTGAATACACAGTTGGTGCTCGTTGTCTCTTGTGTGTGTTTATTACACTTTCTTGAATTTTAGGTCTATTAGGTCTAAAATATCACTTTTTGCGTCCATCCTTCCTAAGTATGATATTTTTCTGGTTATTGAATCGTGGCTCTCTGCTGCTGAAATATCCTCCTTTGACCGCTCTCTTCCTGCTGGTTACTCAGCTTTTCATAAATGTCGCCCTTTGAATGTCACTAATTCTACTAAGTGCTCTGGCGGTGGTGTTTCTTTTGTCTATAATTCTAGCATCATTAATGCCTATCTATGTAATTTAGAAATTCCTATTAAGTCATTTGAATACATCTGTTGTAAAGTAATAGGTAAAACTACTCTGCCTGTATGTATTGTCAACATTTACCGTCTTAATTCTTTCTCTTCCTCAATTTTTCTTGATGAGTTTTCTTCTCTTATAGACACACTTCTTCCATTTTTTTCTTCTAGGATAGTGATTTGTGGTGACTTCAACCTTTGGGTTGATGCGCCCCATCTCAAGTCTTGTTCTTCTATGTTTTTACAATTAATCGATTCACTAGGTCTTCGTAATCATATATGCTGCCCTACTCATGTTCACGGTCACACACTTGATCTCCTCCTTTCTTTCTCCGATTCTACTATTCTTATTAGAGATCTCACTGTTTTTCCTATTGATTCCTTCATTTCTGATCATTCATTAGTTGAATTTTCTGCCCGCCTCCCTATCACTTACAAATCTCCCAAACTTATTAGTTTCTCGGATTATCGTAACGCTGATTTGGACTCTCTTTATGTCAATATGCATTTGTCTTTCGCTACTGAATAGTTCGTTCATATACCACCTAATTCTCTCTTAGGATACTTTAACTCATCCCTCGATTCTCTCAAATCAACCTTTATTCCTGTTAAAGTCTTCCGTTCCACTAATACTCGCTGTCCTTGGTTTAACTCTGATATTAAAAATTCAAAAACCTCCCTGCGTCGTCTTGAACGCCAATGGCGTCGTCTCAGAACTGACTCTTCGTGGCAATATTTCTGTTCTGCCCGCCGTCATCATCATCTTCTTTGTGATTCCGCCAAAAAATCTTACTATAATTCTAAAATTTCTTCCTGTCTCAATTCTAAGAAACTTTGTAAGCTTTTTGACAGTCTTTTAGGTAATTCCCGAAGTCTTGTTTTCCCAGATTTAGCCTCTAATCAGTTACCTTCTATATTTATGAATTTCTTCCAGTCTAAAATCGATAAGATTCGCTGCTTGCTCCCTGCTGCTCTACCATTATCCTCTCCGCCCTTACCCTCCTCTGTTTTTCACTCTTTTACTTTAGTTACCCTTTCTGACTGTAGAACTATTTTAAGGCATGTTAAAATCCATTCTTCATCTCTCGACCCCATTGATCTTTCCAGGATTCCTCACTCCATTGAATTGCTCCTTCCTTTCTTATCTAATTTCATCAATGCTTCTTTCACTCTTGGGGAATTTCTTGCATCTAAAACTGCCAGTATTCTCCCTATACTTAAGAAATCTGATCTGGATGCTAACACGCTTTCTAACTATCGACCAATCTCTAGAATTCCTTGGCTGTCTAAGGTTCTTGAAATGGCTGCCTACATACAGATATCTGAATATCTTGAATCTAACAATTTGTTTCTTCCTTAGCAGTCTGGCTTTCGTCACTTTCATTCTACAGAAACTTCTCTAATTTTTATCTATGATTCTATTCTCAAATCTACTCTCTCTGATAATGATGTTCTACTTATACAACTAGACTTCTCTGCTGCATTTGACACTGCTAATCATCTGCTTCTTATTGATACTCTGTTAGATTTAGGCATTAGCGACACAGCTCTCTCTTTCTTTCGCTCTTATCTTTCTGATAGACTTCAGTTTGTTTCTACCTCTGCTGATTCTTGTAGTGAGTCTTGCCCACTAACTTGTGGTGTACCTCAAGGCTCTGTCTTAGGTCCTCTCCTCTTCAATATGTATCTTACCTCTGTAGGGAAAGTTCTTCGTCGTCACGATGTGTCCTTCCAAATATTCGCTGACGACATTCAAATCCTTCTCTCGTCTGAGTCTATTTCTCACTCTTCAGTCAGTACCATCCTATCTGATATAGAAAGATAGGCGTTCACTCGTCATCTCAAACTTAATCCTGATAAGACTAAGTATATTCTCTTTCCATCTTCTAATAGTACTACTTCTCTTAGTATACCTCTATCCTGCTCTGTACGTAGTCTTGGTATCATTCTCGATAGCTCTCTTTCTTTTGATTCACACATCTCTGACATTATCAGGTGCTGTAACTTTCAACTAAGGCGTATCTATTCCATTCGTAGATATATAACTATCTCTGCTGCCTTTAAGTTAGCCAACTCATTCATCTTTAGCAAAGTTCAGTATTGCTGTTCTCTTCTACTATCTCTCAACCACCGCCAGCTTAGGAAACTTCAATCTATTATTAATAAAGCATGTCGTATGATATTTAATCTTCCTTCGGGCTCTCATGTTTCTTCTTCTTTACAAAAACTTAGGTTACTTCCCATTAAGGCTCTTGTTGAGTATCGTATTTGTTTAATTATTCATTCAGCTCTTCGTCTTCGTAAGCCTGCGTATCTGTTTGACCTCCTCTCTTATAAAACCTCATCTCTTTCTCTTAGGTCTTCTAACGATCCTTTTCTACTAGTTGAATCATCCTTTCCTTCTAGGCATTCTCACTACAATCGTTGTTTCTCTATCTTAGGACCTCGTATCTACAATAGGCTATCTCCCTCAATACGCTCAATCAAATCTCTATCTCTTTTCAAAAAACATAGTAAAAATTTCTTTCTCACTAAGTCTTATTACTGTCTTAATAATATTGTATATATTAGTACTGAATATAAGGTCTGATTGTTTCCTAATTCTGTCTTCTATGTGTATGTGCTTCATGCGTGTGTTTTCCGTTCTTGTGTCTGTATGTTTCTCCATTGTATGCTGTATGTGTGTTGTGTTGAGCTGTTATCTGTGTTTGTGTGTCTGTAGTGTTGTGTTCTCTGCCTATTTGTTTGAGTGTATGTCTTTGTGTGTCTGTTATGATGTGTTTTCTGGTTTGTATTTGTGTCTCCATTGTGTTGTGATTTGTCAATCTGAGTGTATGTCGTTGTATGTTTGCTGTGTTGTCTTAATGTGCTGTATGTTGTGTTGTCTTCTGTGCTGTATGTCTGCTGTACTATCTTATTCAATATGTATGTGTGTGTGCGTGTGTATTTTTGTGTTTCGGAGTATGTAAACGTGAGTGTATGTTTGTGTTTGTGCGTATATGTACTTGTCTGTTGTGTGTGTGTGTGTGTGTTTTGTGTGTGTGTTTTTCTGGTTTGTATTTGTGTCTCCATTGTGTTGTGATTTGTCAATCTGAGTGTATGTCTTGTATGTTTGCTGTGTTGTCTTAATGTGTTGTATGTTGTGTTGTCTTCTGTGCTGTATGTCTGCTGTACTATCATATTCAATATGTATGTGTGTGTGCGTGTGTATTTTTGTGTTTCGGAGTATGTAAACGTGAGTGTATGTTTGTGTTTGTGCGTATATGTACTTGTCTGTTTTGTGTGTGTGTGTGTGTGTGTGTGTGTGTGTGTGTGTGTATGTAGGTGAGTGTGTGTGTGTTCGTGATTGTGTATGTGTATGACTCTTGTGCTTGTGTGTGTGTGTGTGTGTGTGTGTGTGTGTGTTGTGTGTGAGTGTGTGTGTGAGCGCTTTTGAGACCCTCGGGTGAAAAGCGCGATATAAATGTCTTAATGTAATGTAATGTAATGTGTGTGTACAACCTGGTGTGTCACTCGTGTAAACAGTAGCATACGGCACCTTGATTTAATTAGACTGTTCGTGAATACTTATATCACAACTTGTCAGAGGCGAAAATAATATTGAAAATCTGCAACACACCCCGGTAAGCTTCGTTTCAATGTATCAATGTGAAAATTTCATTAATGCTAGTGACTACCCTGATTTTGTAATCAACAATGTCGTGATGGCGATTGAGCTATCAGCAAATTAGTCATCGACGTCGTCCGCATAGCTAATTCAGAAATGGTATAATTAACCGACAGGGTTTTGTGCTGTGTGTAAACTTTAGCAAAAATATTTTCGTGCGCACTTCGTGTATTTCTAAGTTTTAGGCTAGGTTAGGATATTTTTTCTAAATATATTTTGTTGGTTGTTTCCTGTTTGTATATAAGGTTGACAGACGTATAAATATACTTAGTGTATTGGTCGATATGAACGAGTTTTATGTAACGCTGCCGAGCGTCGCCAGTAGTCAGACATTCACACGTAACACCACTGCCAAATTCTCGGTGAATCTCGCTCAGCCTTTATGTCTAGATACACAACAATGGCAAGTGGCCTTACACTCTGTTCTTCTGCCCACCAACTGGCTGACCCTCAACAAAGATATATTATTTTCAGAGTACAGTCCGAATGCGGGCGATCTCAATAAATCCTCAACAGTGTATGCTGGCAAGTATACTACCGATACGTTCATTTCGGCGCTACAAACGCATGTGAATAGCGATCATGTGAAAGTAAAAGTATCACGAGACAATCATTTATGGCTGGAGGCTACAAACATTGTGTTGCACATAAGCGAACAATTTTCCCGACTATTGCATGTCAACGGATCGATAGCACACTCGACACGACGATATCACTATGCACATTATGGTGTGTTTGACGCCAGCGATATCACCATGGTCATGTCCACACCGTTTCCGTTGGACCCAGCCTCGACGCAATTGTTGACTATCGAAACAGATCTTGTAGCTGCACAAATTGTCAACCGCTCACTGCAACCACAACTCCGTCAAGTACATGTGATTAATACGTCGCCAATACAAGAATTGGTATTTAACCAAATGTATTATAAACCTTTGTCACATTCCAATATATCTACTGTTCAGGTGAAAATCCTTGACGAATCCCGTAAGAAATTCCCTTTCACTACCGGCCCAGGGCTAATTTTGACGCTGCATTTTCGAAAAATGTCCAGCCAATGCTTCTATGTGTCGTTGGACAGTTCGAGCTGTCTGCACCTTTATCCTGGAAACACTGCATCTCAATTTCGTGTTCAACTACCAGCGCCACTGAATCTAGATCGTTCTTGGACTGTTGGACTGGCCGAAATCACATTTTCCGCTCGCTGGCTGAATGTAGAAAATCGTATGAATGAATTCGAGATTGATGGTGAGACATTCCAGCTCATCACTGGGCACTACATGTCCAATCAGGCGCTGCTGGAAAATTTCCACTATGTTTGCGGTAGGCCGGTGCTCACTCTGGATACTGGTGGACATGTATGGTGTGGGGACACTGACGTATCAGTAAGCACCCAAATAGCTAGGGCTCTTGGGTTCACCAACCACGTAGTGTCAGATAGTCGCGTTGTTATTGAAAAACATACACGCTCGTCGAATGTGATGGATGTAAGTCGACTCAACCCAACATTTTTGTATATCTACATGGACAAGCTACAGGCGCAGATGGTTGGTGATACTATGGCTCCGGTATTACGTGTTGTCAGTCCGTACACGAACGATATACAATCACCTCAAATTCATCGAACATTCAATCAAATTCAGTATGCACCGCTGGAAGATGAGTTCATTACCGATCTGGGAGTGCATATAAGACAAAGCAATGGACAATTGGTTCCATTTCACCACGGTCGTTCGTACCTGACACTACATTTTATGCAAAAACAACAATGACAAATTCTCAGTTGATATTTCGAGGTCCAATGATACAACGTGGTAGCGGACTTGGGAGTATTTTTAGAGGCTTAATGAGAGTGGTGGTACCCGCCATCAAAACTGTTGCCAAACAACCTCTGACAAAACATCTGGCCAAATCCGCCCTGAAGACGGGTGTACGCACACTACAAGATGTTCTCGATGGAGAAAATGCAAGTCAAGCCGTCCGCAATCGCTCTCGACACGAAGCTAAACGTATTCTTCGAACCAGTATAAATAGTTTAAATCGTGCGACGAATCAATCAGTCTCTCGACGACCGACAAAACGAAAAGGTGTTGGTCAACGACGTCAACAGGAACGCGACATCTTTGACAATGCAAAACGTAGACGAATGCGCTTGTGAAATAACCGAGGTATTCTCTCGACCAGTGTTTGAGACCAGTGTGAAATCGTCCAAAACCCATGTATATTACCCAGTGAGTCGACTAAGCAGCGAAGGTCCGTTTGAATTTCACTTACCTGCGCTCGGTAAATCGTCTACGCGTCCATCAAAAACCAAGCTCCATGGCAAAGCACGTGTTGTCAATCGTGACGGTAGCGAACTAATGGACGACGCCAACGTGAGCGTTGTCAACCTGCTACCACATGCTCTCTTCAAACAGATTGACTATCAGATTGGTGATACTATTGTATCGGATTCCAGCGCGCTGTATGGCTATCGTGCCTATCTTGAGACGTTGTTGTCGTATAACCAGAACGCTAAAAACGGTCATTTACGGTCGGGTTTTTGGCGTAAAGATACTGCTGGACACTTGCATGATGTTAAACTTTTGAACATTGGTTTTAACGAACGCAAACAATGGGTGGCTGGAAGCAAAGTTTTTGATTTTTGTATACCGCTACAACTGGATACCAACCATCAATGTCGTATATTGCCCGGTACAGTTTCGGAGAAACTCAAACTGATTCGAAACTCTGATCAGTTTGCTCTACTCGGTGCCGAGGGAGAATACAAGATTGAAATTGTCGACCTGTGTGTGCATGTCGAGAAAATAACGCTTTCCGACTCGATGTGGGTGAATTTTCACAAACAGTTGGCGAAGACACCAGCCCGTTATCATATTCCACGAGTTCTACTGAAAACATATACTCTCCCCAAAGGAAACATGAGTGGAACGCTGAATAATATTTTCACCTCACAAGTGCCACGACAAATTCTGCTGGGACTCGTAAGCACTGAAGCGTATCATGGATCGCTACAGAAAAACCCATGGAATTTTCACCACTACCATCTAAACAGTCTTCAGTTCTATATAAATGGCGAGCCGTACCCGTCACACCCTTATCGCCCCGATTTCACAAAAGGTCTATATATGAGATCGTATCTGTCACTGTTTGACGGCACCGGTCTCGATACGGAAAACCAGGGCCTGGATATCACACATGATGATTATGCGTCCGGCTATACTCTGTTTGTTGTAGATTTGACTCCGGATCAGTGTGGTGGTGATCATTTGCATCCGCGTGAACAAGGTAATGTGAGGTGTGAGCTGGCATTCTCCTACGCTCTACCCGAGACAATTAACGTTCTAATCTACGCCACGTTTGAAAACGAAATCACAATTGACAGCACCGGACGTGTCAGCACAGATTTTCAACTATGAATGCTCTTGAATTGGAACGGCTGCTCGACACAGTCGCCACATTTCGAGGGGCTTGGGCGTGCGACCGGCTAAAACATTTCACATTTGCTCGCGGTGTGCGCACATCAATTATTGTGAATATACAACCGCGCTGGCAATCGGGTCTGCATTGGGTCGTGTTTGCCTGGGACGGTGAAAATCTCCAATATTTCGACTCGTCTGGCAACTCACCCATCTGGCATCCCTCGTTTGTAAATTTTATAAACAAACATGTCAATTACAGTCGATGTATGTTGAACACGCGCGTCATTCAGGCGCCGGACTCGGACGTGTGTGGACAGTACTGTGCTCTATTTGTTGCATTGTTTGACGCTGGCTGGGATCTGCACGATTTTGTTTCGTGCCTATCCACCGATCCTGCTATCAACAATCAGCTTTTAGCGCTGATATGGTCATACTTGTAGACTGCGACGGTTTCCAGCACAAGGATTCGCCTTTTGTTGTCAAGGAATTGGCTGTGCATGACCTGTGTTCGGGGTACTTGTGGCACACCATCTTACCGCCTCCACATTTAAAACTCAACGCTGAGCGACGCAACCATTTTCTATTTTTGACGGCGACCCTACACGGCTTGGAATACAATTACAATCCTTACAACACGCAAAAGTATGAAGAAAGGCTACGCGCCGCAAGTTCCCTCATACAACGTCTAGCACCCGACCACATCTACGCCAAAGGACTCGACAAGGCTCGTCGACTTTCGCATCTACTTGAACTACACATTGAAAATCTCGAAGACATCCTACCTGACTACTTATCCATGAACGCACGCAACATACATGTACTACCCAACATCACGCCGTGTCCATATAATCATGTCATTCCTACAAACTGCTGTATTTTACGTTGTCAACATTTCGCTAAATTCATGTATGCAATGAATCTGTGTACACCGCGCATGCTACCATTTTAATAAATTGAACGATAACAAAGTTTTTTTTTTCGCGCGCAATAATAAAACTCTTGTGACACATTACGAAATGTATTGGTATACCGTACACATAGAATAATTCAACAAATTTTGTTCCGTTTACTTTGTGGTTCACCTTGAACCTCCTTGTGCACAATCATCTTCATTTTGTCGGCTTTAAATTCACGATAAATCTTGGTTTCGGTCAAGTACTGTTTTCTCGAGTCATAGTAGCTCATAACAATGGTCTTCATCCACCCCATTGTGTTGCGGGTCTCATAGCGCGGCCGGTAAATCTGAGTCTCGTCACTTAGCACCAACGCCACCGACAACACTTTGAATGATAAAGCAGCTGCAACGGCTCCAAGAACAGCATCTCTCATTGGCCGACTCATAAGTGTATCGATCACAATCTGTAGTGCACGCTCCTCGTTGGTGAATATTCTGACCGCGCCGCGACGAAGTTTCCAAAAAGGGTCAAAATATCGCTCAAGTTGCATAATATTTGTAAGCTGTTTTTGTAAGTGATCGAAATCCGTCTGACTGTGTTTTTCCAGTCGTCCGAAAATAATCCAAATCCTCTGCTCCAGCGGGTGTCCACAGATTAATGGTGTGTCGGCAACAAACTTGACCGCATGATGTTCTAATGGTAGGATCCGCTTGGCCGTATCAACGTTTGTATTCACCTGACTCATGTTGACAGTTCCGCGATAAAAAACTACACAACCTCACCCGCAAACGTCTCGAGCTCAACTGCGTATCACGGCTGAGACTAATTGCACTACTTTTCGACGCATGCGTCATAATTATCGCCATCACTCCGTGTTTGATAATTTCGTTCTTACAGTCATTGTTTATCTTTCTTTGTATAAACATCATGAGCTGTGTTTCTCCTGCTACACTAGTGCCTAATTATAACTATCGCTATGTTGGTGGTAGTTCGTCAGATTGCAAACAAATCATCAGCGAATCGTACAAGGAGTACACATCGTTTGACGTGTGTCTTTCGGACGCTCTACAGGAAGGTGTTTCTGTGCCTGATACATGGTCGGCTGAACTGGAAATTGTGTATGAGACACACGATATGATTTACATCATAAAGATTGATCGAAAAATCAACAAACATTTGTGTTCACGATGTGTTCGTTGAATCGTGTCGTCAATAAGATTCTACATGATTTCCACTTGTATATTTGCCATAGTTGTGTATCAAGTGAAAATACACAAAGGTCATTTCGTTGCAAGTCATTTTTGTATCAATTCCGACACAGTCGAATAGCGTTTTAATCCGATTTAGTCAGTGTTTGACATAAACCAGACACGTTATATAAACGTAGCTAGTGATTCACAGGCATTCGTTTCGGCTACATTTACATAAATTGCGTGTAAATTTGGTCTTTGTTACCGGCAAATGTTTTAATCCCATACCTGTGTATCATGTAAATATATTCATCCTTGGCTTGACGCCAATGAATTCATCTGGCATTTTAATCCTTACCGCAGTATTTGACATAAACCAGACACTTTATATAAACGTGGCGAGTGATTCATCGTCATATTGGAACATTGTCTTTGCGACCGATTTAGTCAAACCGTTTTTTTTATATATATTTCAAGTATGATTGAAAATTATTATATTCACGTCTCTGCCAAACATCGACTTGGCGATCCCTATATAATGAGTATCGTGACATAAAATAGAAATAATGGAAAAAAGTTAGGTTGGGCATAGAATAAAGAATAAATATAATAAGAACCCGGGGAAACCCGTAGGGGGCTCGCAGAGTCGAATGAAGTCCGCCAATGTTCGCACATTCTCGAAGCCGGCACCGTCCGTGTTTGGCTCACGTACTGCGCTGACGTGCGCCCATGCTGAGTGAGGACGCGTGGCAGGCTGCTCGTTGCGAGTGGACAGATAAGTCGCACTGTCTGTGAGACGTTTGTTGCACAAATCCACCACTAGGCCAAACTCCCTGAGAAAGTCAGCGCCCAGTATCGGTGATGGGACCGCTGCCACAAGGAATTTAAATTTGTACACGCGACCAAGGCCAAGATCAACGTCGACAGGAAAGTCCGTCTGGTACATCTCGATCTTGGAGCCGTTAGCAGCGCGTAACAACGGTCTGCTGAGTGGGGAAGACTGTGCTTTCGATGCCGGTATCAGAGACACTTCGCTGCCGCTGTCGACCAGGTAGCGTCGGCCCGTGCGGTCGACGACGTGAAGCAGGTGGCAATCGGAGTCGCAACCGGTCAGTGCCACTACTGCCGGCTGCCGAACGCGTTTCCCTACATGTCCGATGTGAACGAGCACGGACTGGTGCATTTGCGGGCTGCTGGGCCCCACTGGCGGTGATATCTGCACCAGCGGCTGACGTACGCCCTGGTTTTCGACGCCGATTGTCCCTGCTCCTGTGCGACCGGCTCTCTGCGAACGACTGCTGGTTTGGGTCTGCCTCGCTGCATTGCTGAAACAGTCGCTGTCACTTCCTCGGCCGAAGTACCTTCTGTTGCCAGCGCAGTGCGCTGGAGGGACACTGCCGCGGCTTCTAGACTGGGCTGGTGGTGGCTGTCGGCGCGCACTGCTACCTCAACCAGCGACATGGTCTTCAGCCACTCACGACACAGCAGCCGCAGCGCTTCAGGCATCCGGGCGAGGTAAAACTCCACGATGATGTCGTGTTTTGTATCACTCGGATACAACGCCTCGATGTCACTGTACAGCTGTGAGGGCATGCGTGAACCAAGTTCGCTCGGAATACTGAGCAAACGTCTCAAACGCTCAGCCGCCGACAACTGTAAGCGTTGGCGCAGCCGGCTGCACAGCTGCATGTAGCAATCATTTGCTAGGGGTTGCGCTGTGGCAATGTCTTTGACGATCCTGAACTGGCAAGCGGGCAGTCTGGCCAACACCTTCCGCATCTTTGTTGATTGGGTCGTGATGCCGCCGTCTACCAAAATATTTTCGCACATGGCCAGCCATGTGTCAATATCTGACTCGTCGAACATTGGTAGTTCCACTTTGATCCCTGAGCAAGACTGCTCTGCTGCATGACACGAGCATGGCGTTGCTTGCTTATCTTGCTCCATTACGAGCACTAAGTTCGGGGTCACCACTGTAGCGAACGCAAATACGGTAGGAACACTAGCCGTGTATTATCGCCACAACTCTTGGCAAGCGAATGAGCAGGCACTGGCTGAGCTTACACACCCGCACACACAAGCACGCGCGCTAAACTGTCGGTCGTTGACCCCACCGGTCACGCGCGGTCACAATACTGCTTGCGCCAGGCGCGTGGTGCCTGGCGCAAGCAGGCAACACGCGCCTAACCATGACCTAGGTCATGCCACGTCATGTAAAGCTGATTAGGTTTTTTTCCCTGAGAATACACGCAGTTAACACGCCAACGTTGATCTGTGTGGATACGCTGCGCATCGCTCCTGCACAAAACCTTCTGTCATCTCTATAATTCCAGATTTATGCGTCCGCTAACACAGCATATTCATATAGTTGGCATTGCATGATATTACAACCCATATCCTTATGCAACTTGAGTAGTTAACTTTTTTCCCAGTAGTATTTTACCCGCCCGTCGGGCGAAACAATTCATGTGTAAATATTGAGGACAATAAAGCCTTTCTATTCAGTATAGTGTAGCATTAATTAAACTGTACCCAATAAAACCACACCATCCATGCTTGGAGCTAATATGATGCATTCTGAATTGCGATTGGGCTTCAGTGAAATTTAATCGGTGTATATTCCTGTGTAATCGCAAGTGCGCATAATAGCTGTCAAATTGGAAATATGTGCTTTTGACTTTACACCGCTGTAACTTCCTTCATATACACTTTGGAAAATTACAAATTATACCGTATTGTAGAAAACGAGATTTCTAGCACGATGGTATAATTTATTTCTACGTGTAACAAATAGTTACTGTGAAATAGTAGAAAAAATAATTTATTTTAGTCGCCCGGTGTTCAAGTGTAGTTTTGGATGTATTTGAGAATTTTGCCAATTTTACACGTTTTTTGTATCATTTGTGGGTATAAATTATAGCTTATCTTGTAGAACACAAAATTATCTACACAGTAGTATATTCCTGTGTAATCGCAAGTGCGCATAATAGCTGTCAAATTGGCAATATGTCCTTTTGACTTACACCACCGTAACTTCCTTCAGATATACTTTGTAAAATTACAAATTATACCGAATTGTAGAAAACAAGATTTCTAGCACGATAGTATAATTTATTTTTATGTATAACAAACAGTTACTGAGAAATAGTAGAAAAATGAATACATTTTAGTCACCCGGTGTTCAAGTGTAGTTTTGGATGTATTTGCGAATTTTGCCAATTTTAAACGTGTTTTGTATCATTTGTGGGTATAAATTAGAACTTATCTTGTAGAACACAAAATTATCTACACAGTAGTATATTCCTGTGTAATCGCAAGTGCGCATAATAGCTGTCAAATTGGCAATATTTCCTTTTGACTCACACCGCCGTAACTTCCTTCAGATATACTTTGTAAAATTACAAATTATACCGAATTGTAGAAAACAAGATTTCTAGCACGATAGTATAATATATTTTTATGTATAACAAACAGTTACTGAGAAATAGTAGACAAATGAATAAATTTTAGTCACCCGGTGTTCAAGTGTAATTTTGGATGTATTTGCGAATTTTGCCAATTTTACACGTGTTTTGTATCATTTGTGGGTATAAATTATACCTTTTCTTGTAGAACACAAGATTCTCTACACAGTAGTATATTCCTGTGTAATCGCAAGTGCGCATAATAGCTGTCAAATTGGTAATATGTTCTTTTGACTTTACACCGCCGTAACTTCCTTCAGATACACTTTGGAAAATTACAAATTATTTCGAATTGTAGAAAACAACATTTCTAGCACGATGGTATAATTTATTGTAATGTGTGACAAATAGTTCCTGAGAAATAGGTAGAAAAATGAATTAATTTAGGCGCCCGGTGATCAAGTGTAATTTTGGATGTATTTGACAATTTTGCCAATTTTACACATTTTTTGTATCATTTGTGGGTATAAATTATAACTTTTCTTGTAGCACACAAAATTATCTACACAATAGTATAATTTTCATAGCTGTACCATTGCTGGTTTATGAGGAATAGATAGCGGAATATTGACCAAAATATTCACGTTTTTTATGCTAATTTTGCCTTTTTGCTTTTTTGTCATTTACACTTCACACCGCCGTAACTTTTTTTTAATACACTTTGAAAAAATAATTATACCGTGTTGTAGCAAACGAAATTCCCAGCATGATGGTATTATTTATTTAGATGTGTGATAATTCGTTTTTGAGAAATAGAGAAAACAGTATAGAAAATCAAACGCGTGGAGTTTAAATACAATTTTGAATGTATATTGATTTTTTTTTCATTTTACTTGTTTTATATTTAATTTTTGGATATAAATCATAACCTACCAAGTAGAACAGAATATTTTCTACACAGTGGTATAATTTGTATAGCTGTACGATTGCTGGTTTATGAGGAGTAGATGACGGAACAATGACCAAAATTTTGGCATATTTCAGGGTTCATTTTGTCTTTTCACCGCTATATTTTTTTTGTTGTTTTAATTTTAAAATTTAAAAATTAGCCAAAAGTGTAAGCACAAAAATTTCAAACGTGATGGTATATATTGTTAGCGGGTACACCAAGTGGTTATTGAGTAGCAGCTTGCAGAAAATGGACCAAGGAGGGTGGGACAGACAAACAGACAGACACACACACAGAGGATCTGTTTTATATATATATATAGACTAGCATTAAAACCCGCCCGTTGTGCGGAGCAATTCATAAAAAAATTGCAATTTAAAAATAAATAAGGCAAAGTCATGAAAACCTTAATCAATTAAAAAGTCTATATTTCATTATTTTTAATTTTATTTTGACAAAATATTTTCACTCAACCCGCCTCATATTTACACCCGGCCGACGTGCGGAATAATTCAGAACTCGAACACCATCCGTTCTGGTTCTTGAAGTCAAATCCATTAGTTTTGTATATGAATTCATTCTACACGGTTAAATTGAACGTTTTATTGCTGCCCGCGGGACATTTTTATTTCATAAAATTGAGCCATCGCTTCGTTTGCGTTTGAAGCCCCTGATCATTGAACCAGCGAACCATGAACCAGCGCAATTATGTCACCTCATATTCAAGCATACATACACAGACAGACAGATAATTTCTTCTTTATGTATATATATAGCATTAAAACCCGCCCGTTGTGCGGAGCAATTCATAACATGAAATTCATATTCAATTCATAAAAAATATGGAAAAATAAAAATGAAATAGGGTACACTCATAAAAATATTCATCTATTGAAAATTATAAGTTTAATTTTTTTTATTTCGACAAAATATTTCAACTCAGTCCGCCTGAGTCATTTTTAAACCCGCCCGTCGTGCTGAATAATTCAGAACTCGAACACGGTCCTTATTGGATCTTGAAGTCAAATCCATTGGTTTTGTGTATGGATTAATTCTACAGGGTAAATTGAACGTCTATTGTCTATAGTTGCTGCCCGCGGAGCATTTTTATTAAAAAAAATACCTTTTTTTAAATGAACCATTTGAAAAAATGAACTAAAAAATGGAAACACTTTTTTAAACCCCTCGTGCGGAACAATTCATACAATAAAATTCATATTTGAAGTCAAATCCATTGGTTTTGTGTATGGATTAATTATACAGGGGAAATTGAACGTTCTATTGTCTATAGTTGCTGACCGCGGAACATTTTTATAATAAAAAAAAACTACATTTTTTTAAATGAACCATTTGAAAAAATGAACTAAAAACACTTTTTTAAACCCGCCCGTCGTGCGGAACAATTCATACAATAAAATTCATATCAAACCCATAAAATATATTGAATACGAAATGAAAACCAAAAAATGTAACCTATAAATATCTTAACCAATAGAAAAGTCTAAATGTGAATATTTTTGTTCTTATTTGGACAAATATTATCCCTCAACCCGCCTGATATATAAATCTGCCCGTCGTGTGGTATAATTCAGAACACAAACACGAAACAAACAATGAAAGATGATGAAATCTTCTCATCAGAATGTTTCCAAACTATATTTATTTATTTATTTATTTTTTTTTTTTTAACAACAACAAGCGTGTATTTGATATAGCGCACTAATCAACAAAGGCGCGATAAACATGAGATATAGAGATATAAGATAATAATTACATCAAAACGGGAGCTCAGAAAGAAGAGAACAAGAGCTAGCAAGGACAAAAATATAACACTGGCGCTATGAACACTGACAAATATGAACACTGGCGCACGTCACGTACAAGCACGATTAGCACAAACATAAGATCAGGGGCTGTGAGCGGAATAAAAAACACAACAGGAAAACAAAACACAAAGTGCAGTATTGTTAGTAAGAGTATATACATGGCGATAATATGGAGATACGAAAATATGGAGATACATACAAAGGTATAGGTAGGTAAAGGTAAAGGTATTATATATACAAAGGTAGTGTCAGTGCAATCTATAAGGAGGTGTAAGCGGCGACGGAAGAGAAAGCAGGTACTTATGTAGCGCAGAGGAAAAGGAAGACTATGATTTATGACGAAGGATATGAGGAGGAAGGGAGTTGTATAATCGGGGGGCAGAAAAATAGAAAGACTTCGCGGACCAATTTGATAAGTGGTCGGCGGGAGGGCAAACAAGAGGTGCGGGACGGCGGCTGAAAGGACGATCAGAGAAGGTAAGAAGTGAGAGCAAGTACGAGGGAGGAGAAGATGAGTGGAGGAGTTTATATACAATACAACACAGCTTATATTGTATCCTTGAAAGAGCTGGCAGCCAGCCGAGTTCTCGGATATGAGCGGAGGTGGGTGTCTTAGGAGGAAGGCGAAGAACGAAGCGACAAGAAAGATTGATGATAGATTGGAGAGAGCGAATGGACTTCTTAGGAAGATGAAAGAATAAGGAATTACAATAGTCGAGACGAGAAAAAATAAACGAGTTCACTAAGAGGAGAGCAGACGCAATATCAATATGAGAGCGGATCGGGTAGAATTGGCGCAAGGTGAAACGACAGAGGCGGGTTATTTTTGAAAGATGCTGAGAGAATGTTAGAGAGGGATCAAGAACAACACCCAGATTACGAATATGAGATGAAAGAGGCAAGTTGACAGAACAAGGAGCAATACTGGGAGGGTGAAATAAGAAATATTCAGTTTTTTCAGGATTCAAAAGGAGATTTCTTGAGGACGCCCAGGCAGCGATGTGTGATAGAAGTTGAGAAATTAGACCAATTTTTGAGGAGGAAAAGGGGAAGTAAATCTGTATATCGTCTGCATATATATGAAACGATATGGGGTAAGACCGGAGTATGGGGCAGAGGGATGAAATATACAGATTAAACAGAAGAGGGCCGAGAAGAGAACCTTGAGGGACACCGGAATCCAATGGAAGAGGAAAGGAAAACTCGGAGTTGCAGCGAACTGTATATGAACGATTTGTAAGATAGGAAGTTAGAAGAGATAGAGCTGAAGAAGATACACCAATATGGGCAAGATCTTTACAAAGAATCGAGTGATCAACGAGATCAAAGGCGGAAGAGAAATCTAGAGAGATGAATATTACGGAGTTGCCTGATGAAAAGGAAGCGAAGATGTCGTTCAATAAAGATAGAAGGAGAGTCTCAGTTGAGTGATTAGAAACGAAACCGGATTGACGGGGGTCTAGGGCAGAAAGTATGCAAGGGCGGAGTTGAGGAAGGATGGCAGCCTCCAGAAGCTTAGAAGGTAGTGGAAGCAAGGAAATAGGCCTATAACTACATGGAGTACTAGTATCCAGGCAAGGCTTTTTAAGAATAGGAGAAATAACAGCGTGTTTAGAGGCCAGGAAAGTACCGTGGAGGAAAGAAGTGTTCACCAGATGAGTAAGAAATGGGGAAAAGAGTATGATGGAGTCGGAAAGAGCCCGGAAGTAAATTGGATCAGATGGACACCTGGAGGATTGAAGTTTTTTAAGAAATTTGGCAGTCATGGCTGGAGAAATTGGAGAGAAAGAAGATAAAGAGGTGTTTGAAGAAGGAAAAGATAGTGGAAGGGAGGACGGAGGTAATTTGGATTTGGCCGTGGCAATCTTGTCTCGAAAGAAGGATGAAAAACAGGAAGCGGATATTGAGCAAGGGCTAGAATTCGATGAGCCAGTGATAGATATCAGGGTCGACCATCTGGAGCGGGAAGAATAAGTACACGAAGAAAGCTTAGAACGATAAAAAGAGACTTTGCGGCATCAAGGGCTGATAGGAAAGATTTACGAGCCTGACAAAACATAGACCAGTTAGCGTCGGTCCGGAACCGTCGCCAGGAACGCTCATGAGCTCGAGAATTGGCACGAAGGCGGCGCAGTTCGGGAGTCAACCACGGCTGGGGTGAAGATGAAGGCTTGGTGGTACAACGACGCAATGGGAATAATGTGTCATTAAATATGGATAGTGAATTGTCGAAGAAGGGTAGCAGCGATGAAGGGGACAGGAAGTGATAGTTGTTGGGAGCAAGAGAAATTGACACGAGATAACTGAAAATGGATGAGTCAAAGTTTTTGTAATCACGTGTGAAAAGAGTTATCGGTGAAGGATTTGTTTCCTGGCGTTTAAGAAACAATTTAAATGATATCAGACTGTGATCGGAAATCGTGGGATCGGGAGGATAAGTAAGCAAACCAGGAGGAATAAATTTAGCAGAAGCTTCGGTGCAGATGATTAGATCGAGGGAATGACCGGATAGATGTGTGCTACCTGAGTTCAGGACTGAAAGATCCCAGGAATTTAGCAGGGAAAGAAAGTTTTGAGTAGGTGTATGAAGTGAAGAAGAATCTGCCCAGAAATTGAAATCGCCAAGAAGAATGAAATTGTCGGAGAATTTTTCAAATATAATAGAGATGAGAGTGTCAAAATCTGAAATGAATTGTGAAGAAGAACCTGGATTGTTGTGGCGATATATAAGGATTATGCCGAGCCTACGTGATGCAGGTAGTGAAAAGTAAAGTGCAATATATTCAAAAGATAGAGAGGTAAATGATATGAGGTAAATTACTATTTTACTTTTACCGCTATAATATTTATTGCTAAAATTTATATTTTTTCCGCTATCATTAAAAGCCAATATAACCTGAGTCAAACCTACCCAACCCAGCCCAACCATCCAATCTTGACCGCACTCAGCCTAGTCTGAGGTGATTTAACTTATTAGTTTGTGATCACAAAATATACTGATGCGATCATAATTTGTAATCAGAAGACTGAGATTATCTACCCCAGGGGTCCCAAACACGCGGCCCACAAATACTTATCTCTCAACCCGCCAATATAGTATCGGAACCAAACTGTAAGGCAGCTAAATTCACATTTGTTGCATAATGCGATATAATTATACACCATTATCATATTATCTCATAATTTCCGGTTAATGCTTCCACTAATGCATCATATTGATACAGTTGTTATTTTTTGGATTACACCGATATTAAAGCACTTGATATTACAGCCGATATTATATTATGCAATCTATATTCTGCTACGTATTATTCCTAATACATATATCATCAGATCGCAAAATATATTTAAAGGTTCACATCATTCTCCAAAATCATTTGCTTAAGAGATATTCTACTTTTATCGCTAGAATATTTACTGCTAGCAAAATATCATATACCTCGCTATCATTTAAACCCACTTTTTATAGATACATTTAAGCCCGCCCGTCGTGCGGAACAGTTCATTAAATATAATTAATATTCAATTCATAAAAAATTAGTGAAAATTTAAAAAGAAAAACAAACCCATAGGAATGTTTAGCCAATATAAAAGTCTAAATGTGAAATTTATGTTCCAATTTAGAGAACATGTTTTTCCACAACCCGCCTCATATTTAAAGCTGCCCGTCGTGCGGAATAATTCAGAACTCAAACACGAAACAAACACAAAGAAAATTGATGAAAATATGAGAATATGAGAGTATGAACAAGAGTGATGGCGGAATTTTTACCGCCATTACCGTCCTATATCTCTCCTCAGTCTTCCCTCCAAACTCCTGGAATCCGCTATTTCATTGCAACTCTCTCCTTACATCTCTAAATTCCTTGACCCGTGTCAATCTGGTTTCCGCTCTGCTCACTCTACTGAATCTGTACTTATTTCCTTGTGTAATGATACCCTTTCACACTTCTCCTACCGTCAATCTGTCCTCTTGGTATTACTTGATCTGTCCTCGGCTTTTGATCTTGTAGTCACCCTATTATTATTCGTGATCTTTCCTGTTTGGGTCTATCTTCTTCCGCCCTTTCTCTTCTGAAATCTTACCTCACTGATCGTACTTACTCAGTTGACTTCAATTCCTCTACCTCTGCTCACTTCCCTCTTCGATCTGGTGTTCCCCAAGGTTCCGTCCTTGGCCCACTATTATTTAATCTTTATATGTCTTCTCTTTGCCCTGTTCTTCGAAAACATTCCATTACTTTCAAAATCTATGCCGATGACATCCAATTCCTCATTCCTGTCACTCCTGATACTCCCTCCTTTCTCTCTGATATACTTTCTGAAATTTCCTCATGGGCCGCCTCTCGGCAGTTGTACTTGAATACTTCTAAGTCTGAGTTCATCGTCCTCCATCCATCTCGTATTTCACCTCCTCTTCTCCCATTTCCTATCTCAACTGTTGTTCGCAATCTCGGCTCTCTCTTTGTCTCTTCGCTCTCCTGCTTTGACAATATCGTTTCTGTCGCCCGCACTTGTCGTCTTATTCTGCGCTCTCTCTACCCTATACGTCCCTATCTTGATAAAAATTCCGCCATCACTCTTGTTCATACTCTCATTTTCCCCGGGTTAGACTACTTCAACTCGCTTTACTTTAGTGCTCCTCGTTCTCATCTTTTAATCCTTCAGCGTGTGATCAACCAATCTTGTCGATTTGTCTTTCATCCTACCTTTTCTCGCCACACGTCTCACCTACTTTTTCATCTCCACTGGCTTCCTATCATCCCACGAATTCATTTTCGCCTTTGCTCTCTCATTTACAAGCTTCTGCATGATCCTCACCAACCTTCTTATCTTGCTAATCTTTTGTCTCCCACTGACTCACACTCCTCTCGTCGCCCTCTTCCTGTCGCTTGTCCTCGTGCATCTAATGAATCTTCCTGGTCCTCTAAATCGTTCTTCATTTACGCCCCTCGCTTGTATAATTCTCTTCCCTCTCATATCACCCGCGCCTCTTCATTTCGGTCATTCCGCCATCTGCTTCGCCTGTACCTTTTTGACATTTCATTTGATCCCGTCTCTCACTCTCTCTCTCCTTTCGCCTCTCTGTGATATTGTTTGAACTATTTGTCCGTTTCATGATTGTTTCAATTCTCGTTGTCTTATTTTTCCCTGTCTTGAGCACAGTTACTGCTTCCTTTCCTTCCTTGCTGCTTTATTTATTCTATTGTGAATGTTCTCTGTAATAATTCTCTGTCGATTTTATTGTTCGAACATACCACTTGATTTTTTCGAACTGTGCCCTTTGTGCTTGTGCTTGCTATTTACCAATTTTGGTTGTTTTGTGACTTATCTTTCTTTTACTTGCTCGTTTCTCCCATATTCTTTACAATTGTCGTTTTATCTCAATTGATGTTTTCCCTTTTTCGCGCTTGTGTTTTACCGGCGCTATAGCAAATACACGTTGTTGTTGTTGTTGTTGTTATTGCAGCGGGATGGTGAGAAAGTGCGACCTGTGTTGGACTATAGATAATTGAACGGGCACCTAAATCTACATACAGCCGACGCAGATGCTTGTGCAGATAAACTGAGCGAATGGCGTCGTCGAGGAGACAACGTGTCATTAGTTGATTTAAAAGACGCGTATCTGCAGCTCAGAGCTGATGAATCATTGTGGAGCTTTCAAACAGTGGAATATCGTGGAACGAGATATTGTTTAACCAGGTTGGGGTATGGGCTTTCAATAGCACCCTTGGTTATGAAGTCTGTGCTGGCTGCCGTATTGCGACTGAGAGACGATGTCTTCAGAGGAACAGTCCCATATGTAGATGACATTTTGGTCGAAGAAACTGTTGTCTCAGTGCAGGCGGTGATAGAACATTTGAAACAATTTGGATTGATCTGCAAGTCGCCTGAGCGTTTGAGCGAAGGGGCGAAGGCATTGGGAGTGCAAGTAAGAAGTGAGAATGGAAATATCATTTGGAGAAGAGCTAAATAAATTCTTCCTGTGCCGTCCAGATTGAGCAGAAGAGTGGTGTTTTCATGGTGCGACCAAATTACCGGACATTTGCCTGTTTGCGCGTATTTGAGACCGGCAGCTTCATATTTGAAACGTAGGGTCGCTGCAATAACTAATAATTGGGATGATGAGATTACTGATGAAGGTTTACGTTCAAAGTTAGGGGATGTCTATCAGAGGTGGAAAAAGAACGATCCCTCGAAAGGAAGGTGGAGTGTGCTGGGCGATGAAGCGGTGGCTTGGGTGGACGCTAGTTCACTGGCAGTAGGGGTGGCTTTAGAGGTAGACGGCAGTATTGTTGAAGATTGTTGTTGGTTACGCAAGGACTGTGACTCACATATTAACTTCGCTGAGCTGGATGCGGTGCTAAAAGGCTGGAATTTGGCGGCTGCATGGAAGATGAAAAGTATTCGACTAATGACAGATTCGAGATCAGTGTTTCATTGGCTGAGTGACTCACTCTCCGGAAGAGCAAGACTGCGTACCAAGGCGTCAAGCGAATTGTTAATCAGGAGACGGATCTCAACCTTTCAGACCATAGTGCAAGAATATGCCTTGTCGGTTAGTGTTCATTGTGTGGGTTCGGCTTTTAATCGTGCAGATGCTTTGACAAGAGTGCCGCAAATGTTGTTGCGAAGAGAAGTCTGCTCGGGAGGTGGAAAAACAGCGCCACCTGCATCAGTTGCGTGTGCTGTGGGAGACGTCGAGCCTTTGAGAGAAAAGCTGCATCGCGAGACTGGTCATCCGGGCGTCAGACGCACGCTGTATTTCACCAAGCGGGCAAAACTACCGGCAACCAAGCGTCAAGTTTCGTCTGTTGTGTCCCGGTGTCAGGAGTGCCAGTCCATTAATCCTGCACCGGTTAAATGGAAACACGGAGGCCTTGGTGTAACAAAGGTATGGCAACGAGTGGGAGTTGACATCCCTTAGTTGAGAGGCGAGCATTTTCTCACGATGATTGACCATGGCCCGACACGCTATGCAATATGGCGGAAATTGAGATTCCAGAGTATACCGTATATCGTGCAGCAGTTGGAGGATGTATTTTTTTAGCGTGGAGCACCAGAACAGCTACTACTAGACAACGACACTGTATTTCGTAGTCAAAGATTCATGACATTTGCTCGTCAATGGCGGATACATTTACGGTTCAGGTGCGCGTATCAACCATCTGGTCATGGAATAGCTGAACGCTGCCACCGCACTGTAAAGTCAATAGCGGCTAAGAAGAACTGTACAATCGCTGAGGCCGTCTATCGATACAACGTAGCGCCCAGGGACAGGTCAGAGTTAACGTTATCTCCTGCAGATGCTCTTTTTAGGTACCAGGTTAAAATTCGAGACGTTGACAGCGCAAATCAAGAGTTGAGTGAAGATATAGGAGGTAAATATCGGTATTCAATTGGTGATGCTGTATGGGTGCGACCGTCGGGAGCCAGGTGCAATGAACGGTACGAGAAAGGGCTTGTGACTGGAATAGTATCAGAGAAGGCTGTCGAAGTTGGTGGTGTGCCGCGCCACGTGCGTGATCTAAGACCCAGGACAGAAGGGGAAGATGGTCAGCATGCCAACGTTGCTAATATGAACAAAGACAGACTGTTTATCACTTTGGATCATTCCGATGAAGGTGTGAATGACCACGTGGAACAACCAGTGCTGAGACGTTCCGGGAGGGAAAGGCGACCTCCTCTACGGTATTGTTGTAGTTGAGACAACATGGGTAGTGTTGTCTGGGCGGAGTGTTAGTGTATTAGTGTTGGCGTTTGTTTGAGCGGCACTGTTGAAATGATGTGTGCGTGTGTATGTGTGCGTGCGCTGTGTGTATGCGCGTGTGTTCACAACTGTAGAAGAGGGTGCATGTGAGTGCGCGTGTTCATGTGCTGTTACGCGTATTCGGTGTTTATGGAACTGCTTGCTTTGTGTATGTATGTATGTATGTGCGTATGTGCGTGTGTGTGTGTGGAAGTGTAGCGTGAATGTGAATATGTGTGGCATTGGTGTTTGGGATTTCTGGTGGGCCGGAGGTGTTTAGTTCTGTGCTGCTCTTTGGTGTAATAATATAGCGTTGATTTTTATTTGGTGTTCGTAAAGTGTTTCTCTTCTTTCACCTTCTAAGCCTTCTTCCGCTTCACTGATGCTTCGTGATTACAAAAAATTTGATCCTTTATTATTTTGTCGTTTGGTTACCTCTCTTCTGAATCCCTCAAACTATTTGTTCCTCCCACGACTCCTCCTCCCCAAGTTTATATCCGACTCTCTCTCCCTCATCAATGATCAGATCTTCCCTTTGCGCTCACATCACTTTCGCTCTAGATCTCCTCCTCCTTCCTGGTGGTAGTGCGATCTATCCCGCTTGCGTTCAGAATGCAGAGCCCGTGAGCATTCTTGGCGGCGCTTTCGCTCTTCTTCATCATGATTATCTTTCTGTAGTGCCCGCAAATCTTTTTTCTATGTGGTTGCTTTGTCAAAATCTAATTTCTATCGTTCACAATTACGCCAACTCCAATCATCTCGCTCACGATGGATGACTCTGAAATCTATTTCTGGTCGCTCTTCTAAGTCATCTTGCTCAATATCTGCCAGTGAATTCACCTCATTATTCTCTTGTAAAATTGCATCCTTGCAATCCAAATTACCCACTAGCACTATTCCTCTCCAATTTCCTCCTTGCCTTAGCACTGTTTCCTCTTTTTCCTCGATTGCTCCGTATACCACAGCACGTTTTCTTACCAAACTTCAGAGGTCTAAATGTCCCACTGACTCCATACAATTTTCCGCTCTCTCTGATGCTATTCTACTCCTTACTCCACTTTTCACATATATGGTTAACTCTTCTTTCCTTCACGGTTCATTCTTAGCTTCCAAACATGCCACTATACTGCCGATTCTCAAAAAATCCAATCTTGATCCCTCTCTTCCATGCAACTATCGTCCAATTTCTATTCTATCTGTGTCCTCCAAGCTTCTAGAATCTGTCATCCTTGTTCAATTACGGCCTATCATCTTGCCTGTTCTCGATCCTTGCCAATCTGGTTTTGTGTCTCAGCACTCTACCGAAACACTTCTTCTCTGCCTCTCCAATGATCTATTCTCTAATTTTTCATTTGGAAATTCCGTGCTTCTGATTTCCTTAGATATTTCTGCTGCCTTCGATCTAGTCGACCACGAAATCTTATGCTGCGATCTTGCTCATCTAGGCCTCACATATACTGCACTTTCTCTTCTTACCTCATATCTAAATGATCGTTCCTATGCTGTTCGCAGTAAAGCGGCTTTATCGTGCGACTTTCCTCTCACCTCTGGGGTTCCACAAGGCTCACTTCTTGGTCCTTTACTTTTCAACTTATACGTATCATCCCTTTGTCCTATTCTCCGCAGATATCCAGTTTCATTTCACGTATACGCTGACGACATCCAAATATATTTTCCTCTTTCTCCTCATTCTAAAAATTTGGTCTCTATGCTGCTCACCCAGATTTCTTCTTGGGCTGCTTCACGTAAACTTGTTCTCAACCCTGACAAAACAGAATATCTAGTCTTTCACCCTCCTCGAATTTCTCCTCACTCTATCAACCTTCCGCTAGCCAATCAAATGCGCAATTTGGGTGTCTTGTTCGATCCTAACCTTTCTTTCTCGACTCACTTTTCTCAGCTTATCCGCTCGTGCCGCTTTTTACTCCGAAAATTTTACCCTATTCGTTCGTCGATTGATGTCTCATCCGATAGTCTTCTGGTAAACTCCTATATCTTTTCTAAGATCGACTATTGCAACTCGCTCTTCTTCCATCTTCCCTTGAAATCTATCCGCCAACTCCAAGCAGTGATCAACCTTGCTTGTCGGTTTGTATTGAGGCTTCCTCCGCGAACCCCTACTCTGGTGCATATTCGACAGCTCGGTTGGTTACCTGCTCTTTTTCGTATCCGCTATAAGGTATGATGTCTGGTCTTCAAACTTATCCACTCTCCCTCTTCTCCTTCATATCTTCGTTCCCTATTGACTCTCAATAATCGCACTTCTTGTCGCATTCCTGTGCCATTAGTCTGTCCTCTTGCTCTTAATCAATCCTCTTGGTCATCCAAATCTTTTTATTTCTCTGCTCCTCGTATCTATAACTCGCTTCCATCTCACCTTCACCACAAGTCTTCATTCCGATCCTTTTCTGCTGATCTTCATAAATATCTGCTCACTAGTTCTCTTGATGACTAAATGTATGATTTGTCTTTGGTTATATGTGTGTTGTTCGTGCTGATCGTCCTGTGTTGCATCCTCGTTGTTACTGCTTGATATTTGTCTTTTTACTCACTGTGAATTATCTGTTTTCGTTGCTGCGTCCCGTTTTTGCATATCTTGCATTCGTCATTGTCTGGTCAGGCTTTGCCCTGCTACTGGTAACCGTGAAATTCCAGTACAGGCAGATTCATGGTCGAGTCGTCGGCGATTAAACCGGCTCCCCCACTGTTCTGCAGTGAGGAGGGTGGCTAGACACCCGACAGGAAAAAAAACAAAACCTGTTTCAAGGGCGGATGAGCTATCTGATAGCCAACGGCCATCTAGAATGTTCCAGTTTGCAAACGTGTTTTCATTTTTCTATTTGTGCCTACTCCCTGCTCGCTGTGATTTTAATGTCGGTTGTCTTTTTCGCGCCTGTGTATAAATATGTGCGCTATATTAAATATATGTTGTTGTTGTTGTTGTTGTTGTTGTTGTAGTGGGACTAGCGACAATCACTGAACGTGTTACAAGCAATATTTTGGTCAATATTCCGCTATCTATTCCTCATAAACCAGAAAGGTTAGAGCTATAAAAATTATACTATTGTGTAGAAAATTTTGTGTTCTACAAGAAAAAATATAATCAATACAATCAAATGATAAGAAAAATGTGTAAAATTGGCAAAATTCTCAAATACATCAAAAATTACACTTGAACACCGGGCGACTAAAATTTATTCATTTTTCTACTATTTTTCGATAAATATTGGCCACAAATAAAAATATATTTATACCATCGTGCTGGAAATTTTTATTCTACAATACGGTATAAGTTTTAATTTTCCAAAGTGTATTTAAAAGAAGTTACGGCGGTGTAAAGTCAAAAGCACATATTACCAATTTGACAGCTATTATGCGCACTTGCGATTACACAGGAATATACACCGATTAAATTTCACTGAAGCCCACTCACAATTAACAATGCATCATATTAGCTCCAAGCATGGATGGTGTGGTTTTATTGCGTACACCTTAATTAATGCTACACTATACTGAATAGAAAGGCTTTATTGTCCTCAATATTTACGCCTCAATTGTTCCGCACGATGGGCTGGTAAAATGCTACTGGGAACAAAGTTAACTACTGAATTTTACTGTGTAATTTAATTGGTTTAATTTCAAGTTGCATACGCTTAAGCTGCATAAGGATATGGGTTGTAATATCATGCTATGCCAACTATATGCATATACTGTTTTAGCGGAAGCATTAATCTAGAATTATAGAGATGACTGAAAGTTTCATTGTTTTGATAGTGTTACACTTCTGAATTACTACACACGAAGGAATGGTGTGAATTTGAGCAGTGTTGAGGGAAAAAACTTCGTCAATATGTTTCGTGTTTGAGTTCTGAATTATTCCGCACGAAAAGCAGCTACAGAGCAGCAGAATAGAACGTTCAATTTCCCATGTACAATTAATCCATACACAAAACCAATGTATATGACTTCAAGATCCAGAACGGATCGTGTTCCAGTTCTAAATTATTCAGCACGACGGGCGGGTGTAAAAATGACTAAGGCAGACTGAGGGGAAATATTTTGTCGAAATAAAGTTAATTAAACTTATAATTTTCAATTGTTTAATATTTTTATGAGTGTACCCTATTTCATTTTTATTTTTCTATATTTTTTATGAATTGAATATGAATTTCATGTTATGAATTGCTCCGCACAACGGGCGGGCTTAATGCTAGTATTATATAAATAATATAAATATTGAATTAATAAAAGCAAACAAATACAAATTTAAATGTATGGTTAGGTTAAGAATGTAAATGTAAAAAATGTAAACAAACAACAACTATTTACCAATAGAAAAGTCTAAATATGAATGTTTATATTTTAGATTTTTAGCTAGATTTTGTCCTGAACGCTAGCGCCCTACGTCATGCGCTTTGCACATAAACTCAGATGTTGATTTCGCAGCAGCGAGAAATCATAGGCGGATGGAGTGAATATTTATATTGGGGCTGAATATTTTATATTGGTTTGTTGAAAATGTTTTTAGAAGATATATCAGAATTAGAGATAAACATTGCATGTGAAGGACATTTTTAAAAACGTATTTCAAAAAGGCTAAGCCCCCCTGCAAAATTCCTGGATCCGCCATTGTTTCCATTGATCGCTGTGTTAAATCTATCAGTCGTCGGTGGAAATGACATGGTCTTGAATACACGGTTATATCTTTTAGAATGTTGGCACTACATATCTTACAAATATATCATCTTGTAGAAGACAAAATTTCCAATCTGATGATATAAAAAACTGTCAATTCTGTTGAGGAGTTTTCCTCAAAACCGTGACATAAAATCCCCAAAATGTGAAAAACTCGTTTCTGCACACACACACAGACAGAATAACGTTTTGATTATTATCGGGTTTATATTCTGGTTTATATATAATGCAATAAGTTATAATGCTTTTATTGTCTAGTACCTCACACACAAACTCAACCCGACACAAACTCAACCCCTAGTTAATGATCATTTCTTGACGTAACCTAACCTAAATGTCTAGCATATAGACCCGTCCGTTGTGGATCGTGTCGATCCGTTCTGGATCCTGAAGACAAATCCGTTAGTTTTGTATAAGAATGCATAGGCTAGGTCTTGTTGCATTTATATGCAACAAGACCTAGCCTATGACCTTCTTGCATCCATTTCACCCCTAGGGACCAAGTTTCATCAAAATCGCTCCAGTGTTTTCCTAAGTTAAGAGCAGTTTTCCTCAAACCCGTGGCATAATATCCCCAAAATGTGAAAAACTCGTTTGTGCAAACACGGAGATGTGAAGCACCTCCGTGTTTGCGGAGCACCTCCGTCACTTCCGAATTGATGGTGAAATACCATCAATTCGGCCCTTCGGGCCGAATTGGAATATGTAAAAGTGACAAAATTACAATCTACATTCATAATTTTTTTTCACTTAAGGAGACCGATTTTATTTACTTTATTCCTTATTTCTCAACAAATAAGTATCACACATCTAAATAAATATTACCATCATGCTGGTAATTGTGTTTTCTACAACACGGTATAATTTTACATTTTCCAAAGTGTATTAAAAAAAGTTACGGCGGTGTGAGGTCAATATGACAAAAAGGCAAAAAATCAAAATTAGCACTGAAAAACGTGAGTATTTTGTTCAATATTCCGCTATCTATTTCTCATAAACCAGCAATGGTACAGCTATGGTGAAAATTATACTATTGTGTAGATAATGTTGTCTTCTACGAGAAAAGCTATAATTTATACCCACAAATGATACAAAAAACGTGTAAAATTGGCAAGATTCTCAAATACATCCAAAATTACACTTGAACACCGGGCGACTAAAATATATTTATTTTTCTACTATTTCTCAGTAACTATTTGTAACACATAAAATAAATTATACCATCGTGCTAGAAATCTTGTTTTCTACAATACGGTATAATTCTTAATTTTCCAAAGTGTATCTGAAGGAAGTTACGGCGGTGTAAAGTCAGAAGCACATATTACCAATTTGACAGCTATTATGCGCACTTGCGATTACACAGGAATATACACCGATTAAATTTCACTGAAGCCCAGTCACAATTAAGAATGTATCATATTTGCTCCAAGCATGGATGGTGTGGTTTTATTGGATACATTTTAATTAACGCTACACTATACTGAATAGAAAGGCTTTATTGTCCTCAATATTTACAAATGAATTGTTACGCCCGAAGGTCGGGTAAAATACTACTGGGAACAAAGTTAACTACTGAATTTTACTGTATAATTTAATTGGTATAATTTCAAGTTGCATAAGCTTAAGTTGCATACGGATATGGGTTGTAATAACATGCAATGCCAACTATATAAATATGCTGTTTTAGTGGACGCATAAATCTAGAATTATAGAGATGACAGAAGGTTTCATTGTTTTGATAGTGTTACACTTCTGAATTACTACACACGAAGGATGGGTGTGAACTTGAGCAGTGTTGAGGAAAAAAACTTCGTCAATAATTAAAACAATAATTTAAAATTTATTCTTTTCTATTGATGGGCTATAGACTATTCTAGACTATTCTATAGACTTTATATGGGTTTAATTTTTCTTTTTAAATTTCCCATCGTTTTTCATTAATGCAATATTTATTTTTCCTTATTAATTGTTCTGCACAACGGGCGGGGCTTAATGCTAGATGGCGATGTTAAGTTTCAAATATATTTTTAAAACAATATGATAAAATAGTTGAGTCATTTTTTTGTGTGTCAGAGTTCTCAATTATTCAGCACGATGGGCAGGCTTAAATAAGATTTTTTTGGGGGTTTACTCTTTTCTTTATTAATTCATATTTATTTTCTCTTATTAATCGAATACAAATTTAATAGTATGACTTCTTCCGCACGAAGGGCGGGTTTAGATGCTAGAATTTGCATTGTTTGTTACATGTTTGTTTCATACATGTGCGCTCTAAATATATTGATTGATTGTTTGATTGATTGGTTGATTGATTGATTACGTGTTTGAGTTTTGAATTATTCCGCACGACGGGCAGGTTCAAATATGAGGCGGATTGAAGGATAATATATTGTCAAATTTAAAATAAAAATATTCGGATTCAGATTTTTTTATTGGTGAACGTATATACAGGTTGAATATTTTTGTTTTTAATTTGTATTCAGTTTATTTTATGGATTGAATATGAATTTTACTTTATGAATTGTTCCGCACGACGGGTGGGTTCAAATATATATATATATATATATATATATATATATATATATATATATATATATATATATATATATATATATATATAAGAAATTATCAGTCTGCCAGTGTGTATGTATGCTTGAATATGAGGCGGCATAATTGCGCGGGCTCAATGGTATAGATCAGGGGCTTCAAACGTAAACGAAGCGATGGATCTTGTGTATGAAATAAAAATGTCCCGCGGGTAGCAACTATAAACAACATGACGTATAATTTAACCGTATAGAATGAATTCATATACAAAACTAACGGATTTGACTTCAAGACCCAGAACGGATCGTGTTCGAGTTCTGAATTATTCCGCGCGTCGGGCGGGTTTAAATATGAGGCGGATTGAGGGAAAATATTTAGTAAAAAAAAAGAAAAAATGATTAAACTTATATTTTTAAATTGATTACAATTTTATGAGTGTGCCTTTTTCATATTTAATTTTTCTATATTTTTTATGAATTAAACATGAATTTCATTTTAAGAATTGTTCCGCACAACGGGTGGGTTTTAATGCTAGTATTAATATAAGAGAAATTATCTGTCTGTCTGTGTGCGTGTATGCTTGAATATGAGGTGACCTAACTGCGCGGGCTCAATGGTATAGATCAGGGGCTTCAAACGTAAACGAAGCAATGGATCATGTTTATGAGATAATAATGTCCCGGGGGCATCAACTGTAGACAATAGAACGTTTAATTTCACCGTGTAAAACGAGTTCATATACAAAACTAACGGATTTGACTTCAAGATCCAGAACGGATCGTGTTCTGAATTATTCCGGACAACGGGCAGGATAAAATATGAGGCGGGTTGAGGGATATTATTTTGTCAAAATAACAACAAAAAATAATGATATTCAGACTTTTCAATTGATTTGGATTTATATGGATTTACTATAATCTTTTTTAATTTGCAATATGTTTATGAATTAAATATGAATTTCATCTTATGAATTGCTCCGCACAACTGGCGGGTTTCAATGCTAAACGGTGATGTTAAGTTATAAAAATATTTTGGAAACGTCGTGCGGAACTATAAATAGAATATAATGAATCAAAAAGCAAAAAGCTTATCCAATAGAAAAATATAAATTTGTAAATTCTTGTTTTAATTATTGACGAAGTTTTTTTCCTCAACACTGCTCTAGTTCACACCCATCCTTCGTGTGTAGTAATTCAGAAGTGTAACACTATCAAAACAATGAAACCTTCTGTCATCTCTATGATTCCAGATTTATGCGTCCGCTAAAACAGCATATTCATATAGTTGGCATTGCATGATATTACTACCCATATCCTTATGTAACTTAAGCTTATGCAGCTTAAAATTAAACCAATTAAATTATACAGTAAAATTCAGTAGTTAACTTTGTTCCCAGTAGTGTTTTACCCGCCCGTCGGGCGGAACAATTCATGTGTAAATATTGAGGACAATAAAGCCTTTCTATTCAGTATAGTGTAGCATTAATTAAACTGTACCCAATAAAACCACACCATCCATGCTTGGAGATAATATGATGCATTCTGAATTGCGATTGCGCTTCAGTGAAATTTAATCGGTGTATATTCCTGTGTAATCGCAAGTGCGCATAATAGCTATACAATTGGCAACATGACATTTTGACTTTACACCGCCGTAACTTCCTTCAGATACACTTTGGAAAATTACAAATTATACCGTATTGTAGAAAACAAGATTTCTAGCACGATGGTATAATTTATTTTTATGTGTAACAAATAGTTACTGAGAAATAGTAGAAAAATGAGTTAATTTTAGCCACCCGGTGTTCAAGTGTAATTTTGGATGTATTTGAGAATTTTGCCAATTTTACACGTTTTTTCGTATCATTTGTGGGTATAAATTATACCTTTTCTTGTAGAACACAAGATTCTCTACACAGTAGTATATTCCTGTGTAATCGCAAGTGCGCATAATAGCTGTCAAATTGGCAATATGTTCTTTTGACTTTACACCGCCGTCACTTCCTTCAGATACACTTTGGAAATTTAGAATTATACCGTATTGTAGAAAACAAAATTTCTAGCACGATGGTATAATTAATTTTGATGTGTGACAAATAGTTACTGAGAAATAGTAGAAAAATTAATTAATTTTAGTCACCCGGTGTTCAAGTGTAATTTTGGATGTATTTGAGAATTTTGCCAATTTGACACGTTTTTTGTATCACTTGTGGGTATACATTATAACTTTTCTTGT
This sequence comes from Sacculina carcini, assembly GCA_916048095.2. Lineage (NCBI taxonomy): Eukaryota > Metazoa > Arthropoda > Thecostraca > Sacculinidae > Sacculina > Sacculina carcini. The sequence goes on from OU696594.1 coordinate 2,441,150, forward strand.
AGAACACCAAATTATCTACACAATAGTTAAATTTTTATAGCTGTACCATTGCTGGTTTATGAGAAATAGATAGCGGAATATTGACCAAAATATTCGCGTTTTTCAGTGCTAATTTTGCATTTTTTACTTTGTCATTTTGACTTCACACCACCGTAAATTTTTTTAATACACTTTGGAAAATTAAAAATTATACTTTGTTGTAGATGACAAAATTTTCAGTATGATGATATAATTGGTTTAGACGTGTCATAGTTAGTTGTTGAGAAATAGAGAAAAAAGTATAGAAAATCGGACGCGTCGAGTTTAAATATATTTTTGAACGTAGACTGAAATTTTGTCATATTTACGTATTTTATATTTAATTTTTGAATATAAATCATAACCTACCGAGTAGAACAGAATATTTTCTACACAGTGGTATAATTTGTTTGGCTGTACCATTTCTGGTTTATGAGGAGTAGATGCAGGAATATTTACCAAAATTTTCGCATTTTTCAGGGTTAATTTTGTCTTTTCACCGCGATAACTTTTTTTGGTTTTATTTTAAAAAATTTACAATTATTTTATCGTGTAGACAAGAACATTTCCAACGTAATGGTATAAATTGTTGGCGGGTACACCAAGTGGTTACCGAGTAGCAGCTTGCTGAAAATGGACCAAGGAGGGTGGGACAGACAAACAGACACACATACAGACAGAGGATCTGTTTTATATATATAGACTAGCATTAAAACCCGCCCGTTGTGCGGAGCAATTCATAAAAATATTGCAAATTAAAAACAAATAAGGCAAACTCATAAAAACCTTAATCAATTAAAAAGTCTAAATTTCATTATTTTTAATTTTATTTTGACAAAATATTTTCACTCAGCCCGCCTCATATTTAAACCTGGCCGACGTGCGGAATAATTCAGAGCTCGAACACCATCCGTTCTGGTTCTTGAAGTCAAATCCATTAGTTTTGTATATGAATTCATTCTACACGGTGAAATTGAACGTTTTATTGCTGCCCGCGGGACATTTTTATTTCATAAAAATGAGCCATCGCTTCGTTTGCGTTTGAAGCCCCTGATCATTGAACCAGCGAACCATGAACCAGCGCAATTATGTCACCTCATATTCAAGCATACATACACAGACAAACAGATAATTTCTTCTTTATGTATATATATAGCATTAAAACCCGCCCGTTGTGCGGAGCAATTCATAACATGAAATTCATATTCAATTCATAAAAAATATGGAAAAATAAAAATGAAATAGGGTACACTCATAAAAATATTCATCTATTGAAAATTATAAGTTTAATTATTTTTATTTCGACAAAATATTTCCCCTCAGTCCGCCTGAGTCATTTTTAAACCCGCCCGTCGTGCTGAATAATTCAGAACTCGAACACGATCCGTTCTGGATCTTGAAGTCAAATCCATTGGTTTTGTGTATGAATTAATTCTACAGGGTAAATTGAACGTCTATTGGCTATAGTTGCTGCCCGCGGTGTTTTTTTATTAAAAAAATACCTTTTTTTAAATGAACCATTTGAAAAAATGAACTAAAAAATGGAAACACTTTTTTAAACCCCTCGTGCGGAACAATTCATACAATAAAATTCATATTTGAAGTCAAATCCATTGGTTTTGTGTATGGATTAATTATACAGGGGAAATTGAACGTTCTATTGTCTATAGTTGCTGACCGCGGAGCATTTTTATATTAAAAAAAACTACCTTTTTTAGATGAACCATTTGAAAAAATGAACTAAAAACACTTTTTTAAACCCGCCCGTCGTGCGGAACAATTCATACAATAAAATTCATGTCAAATCCATAAAATATATTGAATACGATTTGAAAACCAAAAAATGTAACCTATAAATATCTTAACCAATAGAAAAGTCTAAATGTGAATATTTTTGTTCTTATTTGGACAAATATTATCCCTCAACCCGCCTGATATATAAATCTGCCCGTCGTGTGGTATAATTCAGAACACAAACAAGAAACAAACAATGAAAGATGATGAAATATTCTCATCAGAATGTTGTCATGTGTAAATATTGAGGACAATAAAGCCATTCTATTCAGTATAGTGTAGCATTAATTAAACTGTACCCAATAAAACCACACCATCCATGCTTGGAGCTAATATGATGCATTCTTAATTGTGATTGGGCTTCAGTAAAATTATATCAGTGTATATTCATGTGTAATCGCAAGTGCGCATAATATCTGTCAAATTGGCAATATGTCCTTTTGACTTAACACCGCCGTAACTTCCTACAGATACACTTTGGAAAATTACAAATTTTACCGTATTGTAGAAAACAAAATTTCTAGCACGATGGTATAATTAATTTTAATGTATGACAAACAGTTCCTGAGAAATGGGTAGAAAAATGAATTAATTTTAGTCACCCGGTGTTCAAGTGTAATTTTGGATGTATTTGAGAATTTTGCCAATTTTACACGTTTTTTGTATCATTTGTGGGTATAAATTATACATTTTCTTGTAGAACACAAAATTATCTACACAGTAGTATATTCCTCTGTAATCGCAAGTGCGCATAATAGCTGTAAAATTGGCAATATGTCCTTTCGACTTTACACCGCCGTAACTTCCTTCAGATAAACTTTGCAAAACTAAAAAATATACCGTATTGTAGAAAACAAAATTTTTAGCACGATGGTATGAAATTATTTTAATGTGTGATAAATATTTCTTGAGAAATAGGTAGAAAAATTACTTATTTTTAGTCACCCGGTGTTCAAGTGTAATTTGGGAAGTATTTGAGATTTTTGCCACTTTTACACTTTTTTGTATCATTTGTGGGTATAAATTATGGCTTATCTTGTAGAACACAAAATGCTCTACACAGTAGTATATTCCTGGGTAATCGCAAGTGCGTAAATTGTGATTGGACTTCAGTGAAATTTAATCAGTGTATATTCATGTGTAATCGCAAGTGCGCATAATAGCTGTTAAATTGGCAACATGACATTTTGAATTTACACCGCCGTAACTTCCTTCAAATACACTTTGGAAAATTAACAATTATATTGTATTGTAGAAAACAAAAATTAAAGCACGATGGTATAAATTTATTTTAATGTGTGACAAATAGTTTTTGAGAAATAGGTAGAAAAATGAATTAGTTTTAGTCACCCGGTGTTCAAGTGTAATTTTGGATGTATTTGCGAATTTTGCCAATTTAACACGTTAGTTTTTTCCAGGTTACAACAATGTACAACTGGTGACTGCAGTCGCCGAACCTCGCATTACATTGGCTTTTACATTGGCAAGATAGACTGTTTATCACTTTGGATCATTCCAATGAAAGCGTGAATGACCATGTGGATGAACCAGTGCTGAGACGTTCCGGGCGGGAAAGGCGACCTCCTCTACGGTATTGTTGTAGTTGAGACAACATGGGTAGTGTTGTCTGGGCGGAGTGTTAGTGTATTAGTGTTGGCGTCTGTTTGAGCGGCACTGTTGAAATGATGTGTGCGTGTGTATGTGTGCCTGCGCTGTGTGTATGCGCGTGTGTTCACAACTGTAGAAGAGGGTGCATGTGCGTGCGCGTGTTCATGTGCTGTTACACGTATTCGGTGTTTATGGAACTGCTTGCTTTGTGTTCTTACTAGTTGTCTTACTAGTTGTCTTCGCAGGAATGAGTCAGAGGCTCGTGACTCCCGCCTTCCAGTTGTCATATGTCTTCTTAAACAGTTGTGTCTATGTCGCTTGGCAACCTATTCCATCTATCTACTGCTCTATTTGGGAAACTATATTTTTGGATGTCCATTTTAATCCTGCGTTTTTGTAGGCCAAAACTGTGATTCCTATTAGATTTTGAGAATTGAGACAACTTCTGATTTTCCATTTTATCCTTCCCTCTAAGACATCTATAAACTGAGATTAAATCCCCTCTAACTCTCCTTTCTTCTAGCGTTGTCAAACCTAACTTTTTTAGTCTGTCGAAATATGCCAAATGTTTGATGCTTCCTAAAAATTTTGTGGCTGACTTCTGTACCTTCTCCAGTTTTTTAATATGTTTTTGTAAATGTGGACTCCAAACAATTTCTGCATATTCCAATGTTGGCCGAATGGTGGATGTAATCAATTTCGCTAGAATCCCCTCATCAATGTACGAAAATGCTGCTTTTATGTTCGCTATCTTGTTATTCGCTTTCTTGACTATATTTGAAATGTGACTTTCTGGTGAAAGGCTGCTGTGAACTTTATTCCGAGGTCTTTCTCTTTGGAGACGTCCTTTAGCTCAATATCTTTTAACTTGTACCTCCAGAAAGGCCGTTCTTGCCTTTGTATGTATGTATGTATGTGTGTATGTTTGTATGTATGTATGTGCGTATGTGTGTGTGTGTGTGTGGAAGTGTAGCTTGAATGTGAATATGTGTGGGATTGGTGTTTGGGATTTCTGGTGGGCCGGAGGTGTTTAGTTCTGTGCTGCTCTTTGGTGTAATAATATAGCGTTGATTTATATTTGGTGTTCGTACAAGCTATTTCTGCAATATGACGGAGAAAGAGTTTATCCTTAGACATATTCCTGAGTTCGACGGAAAAGAGGATGTTGTTCAGTGGATCAGCAAAGTGAAGAAAATATGCAAACTCAGGAAAGTTTCTGACGTCGCCACAGTTATTCAGATGAGGCTGTCTGGAGATGCTTATGCTGTGGTAGACAGACTCTCTGACTCAGACCAGTTGGATGTGGACAAGGTAACCGAAGCTCTTTCTCGTGCCTTTGGCTCTGATCCCTATATATCATACCATGAATTTGTTAATCGCAGGCTGAAAAGTGGTGAGTCCGTTGATGTCTATTTGGCTGACATCGAAAAACTGGCTGGAAGATGTGGCATAGCTGGTCAGCTTGCACTGAAGTGCGCTTTTGTAACCGGTCTACCTGAAAACGTCAGACACGTGTTGCGAGCTAACTCCAAGCTGGAAGACATGTCCCTAGAATGTGTACTCGATCGTGCGAGAATCGTGTTGGCTGATGAGCGAGAGTCTACGGCTCGCAACAGTGTTTGTGCATCCCAGAAACGTGATGTGAGGACTAGTAGGACAATCGTCAATTGAGATGTATCAAGTGTGGTATGTTTGGTCATGTAACTAGAGCACGTCGAAAAGGAAAACAGGGAATTATATGCTTCCTCTGTGGTGGTGAAGGTCACATTGCTGCAAAATGTTCAATATTTCCGGATTCAGGAAACGGAATGGGAGAAGAGACGTCTGCGCCGGTCTCTTCTCACCTGTAAACGAGGCGTTACCCTGCATGCAGCTGTTGGCTGACGGTGCGCGTTGAAATGTGCTTATTGATACAGGGTGTTCCACCAGTATTGTGCACGCCTCAGCCTTTTGGAAATGGAGAAAGAGAAAGGCGAGCTTCAACACGGTAAATGGTCAGCGTGTGCCTTGCGCCGGTGAAGGGAGAGTGACAATTCAGTTGCCCAGTGGTCGCTCAGCTCAAGTGGATGTTTTAGTAGTTGATTATCAACCTATTGGATTTCATCTTATCTTGGGAATGAATGCGATATCTGCACTGGGGGGAGTTTTTGTGCGTTCTGCGCAGAATGTGTTGTTCAATGATCGGTCGGACAATTTATGTTGTGCTTTTCCGGGCCCAACAAATCACTCGCACCTGTTAATCGATGAAAAGGATTTTCGGGTGCGTTTTGACGAAAAACAAAGGATCTGGATTGTCACGTGGAAATGGGCAGACACGGAACCAACAGTGTTGTATAATCAAATTCCTCAGTACAAGGTTCCAACGGACGCTAGAGAGAAGTATGATCGAGAAGTGCAGAGGTGGATCGATCGGGGCTGGCTTATGCCTTACGACGAGTCGCAATTGGGTCCAGCTAGAGGACTCATACCAATGATGGCGGTATTGGTGGCGGTATTCTCTTAAACATACTCAGCGGCGTGCCGAAACTGTCTGGAGTAGAACTCGATCTTCACAGGATTGGGAACTACTTTGCTCTGCCCGGTCGTCTTATGTTTCTGCATTACATATTGCCAAACAAGATTTTTACAAATCCAAACTTGCTTCCCTTTCCCGTTCTTCTAAATCTCTTTGGTCCTCTCTCCATTCTCTCTGCGGTCTCCGATCTCCTTTTACCTCGGGTGATCTTACAGCTTCTCAGTTTGCGTCTTTTTTCTCTGCAAAAATTGATTCTGTTCTAAAGAATATCCCTCCTTTCCGATTCTCCCTCTGTCATACTCGCACTTCCGAAAATTTTCCTTCATTTTCTTTTGTCTCGCTTTCTGACATTCTCCACCTTTTGTCTTCAATCAAGATGTCCCACTCTCCCTCGGACTCAATTAATTTTCGAGCTATTTCTGTGTCTCTTCCTTCTCTTGTGCCTTACCTTCTCCACCTTATCAACTCTTCTTTTCTGCATGGTGTTTTCTTGCCAGACAAACATGCTATTGTTCGACCCATTGTAAAAAAACCTACTCTTGATCCCGCTGCTCTCACCAATTACCGTCCTATATCTCTCCTCAGTCTTCCCTCCAAACTCCTTGAATCCGCTATTTCATTGCAACTCTCTCCTTACATATCTAAATTCCTTGACCCGTGTCAATCTGGTTTCCGCTCTGCTCACTCTACTGAGTCTGTACTTATTTCCTTGTGTAATGATACCCTTTCACACTTCTCCTACCTGTTGTGGTGTTTATATAATGGTTAAATGTTCTTGATGTGCAGTGAAGGTGGCGCGCGAGAGAGGGCGACGCGGGGAGTTTTTTTGGGGACGGTTTTCCTTTATCCATGCTCTTGAATATTTATCGTTGTTGGTCGCTTCCAATATAATCAGAATTTGGATTGAGTGTGATGTCTCAACCAGAACATGGCGCAGTCGGTAGTGGAACCACCGAAAACCCTTTTTTGGCTCAATCGCAATCACAGGGGTGGGCGGGAAAGTTAACCCACCACCAAAACTGAACCTTTCAGTGGATAAAAGTGGATTCTCATTGTGGAAATCGCGGTACGATGAATACGTTCTTTTATCAGGTCTTTTACATGCTGACATGCTAAATTCATTCAAATGGCGGTACTCAGATCAATGATGAGCGATGAAACATTGCGCGTAGTGCAAAACTTGGATTTGTCTGACGCCGATTCAGTGCAGCCTGGAAAGGTACTGAAAGCTCTGGAAGCTTATGCACAGGGTCAGATTAATGAAGTGGTGGAGCGCCGCAATTTCAATATGCGATCGCAGATGCAAGGGGAACTGTTGGATGATTTTCTCGTTTCTTTACGTGACTTCAGCTCGTCTTGCAATTTCTGTGATTCGTGCAGGGACAGTTTGATCCGCGACCGAATTGTCATTGGCTTGAGAGACCATGCAGTCATCAAGCGTCTCTGCTCAGAGAAGAAACTCACTTTGGACAAGGCCGTCGAGATATGTCGAATTCACGAGGCCGCTGAGAGAGACACCACTGTCATTGTCGGTAAGGCACACGATAGTGATGCCGCAGTTTGCGCTGCCGGCAAGAAATATCAGCCGAGTGATAAACCGTCAAAATGTCAGAAATGTGGACGCGCACACAGGGGGCGCTGTCCTGCAGATGGCAAGACATGTCACATTTGTAAAAAGCTTGGTCACTTTGCCTCAATGTGCCGATCGCGGAAAATGAAAAAAACCGCGGACGCTAGTCACGCAGCCGTAGTAGCCACTATGTCGGACAAGCGCGCACCGCGTATCAATGTGTGGGTAGAGCAGGATGGTCAAGGCTCTCACGTTATGGCACTCTCGGATAGTGGGGCTGACATTACTGTTGGTGGAGTCGACTTTCTGCACCAGGTGGGTGGTCATATCGACAACCTCTTGCCGCCGTCAGTGATGCCGCGAGCAGCCGATGGACACTCCATGAAATCCCACGGTATGCTGTCAATCAGAGTCAAGCTCGGTGAAGCTGTAGTTGATACACAGGCTCACATTCTGAAAGGCGCATCTGGTCTTCTTCTATCGTGGGACGTGGCTCGATCGTTGATGGTTCTACCTCCAGCGTATCCCGCTCAATTGTTGAGAGTCGAGGAAAACAAGTGCAGAAGCCCTTCGACCACATCAGAGGTCGCCGCCGGCAATCGTGCGCAGCCCTTAGTACGCAATGCAGAATTCGGTGCTCACGTCAATGCCCTGCCGGCGTCACCAGACAACGCTAGTCTCTCAATAATGGTCGAGTTCTCCGACGTCTTCGACGGAGTGGTAAAGGTGCTCCCTGGCGAAGATTACCAGATCCACCTGCGGGAGGGCGCTGAGCCTTTCTCCATGAAAGCGCCCCGCAGAGTGCCGTTCTCATTGCGAGAACCTCTTCGAGCGGAACTCGACAAATTGGTCGACAACGGTATTATATGCCCAGTCGCTGAGCCCACTGATTGGTGTGCCCCAATAGTGGTGACCAAGAAACGATCCGGAGAAGGCATTCGTTTGTGCGTGGACTTATCACGTCTCAACAAATCTGTTCGTAGAGAGTTATACCAGAGTGGCACACCCATGGAATGTGTATCATCCATTGAAGCTACTAACGCGAGGTGGTTTGCTGTATTTGACTGCCTAAAGGGATATCATCAGTGTCCACTAGCGCCTAGCAGCCAACCACTGACAACCTTCATAACCCCCTTTGGACGCTTCATGTTTCGCAGAGCCCCGTATGGCGTGTGCTCGATCTCAGAACACTACGAACGGCGCATGACCCAATGCTTTGATGGCCTACAGGGCATTCAGCGTCTGGTAGATGACGTCGTGGTGTACGGAAGCAACCCTTCTGAACTTACAGAAAGAACCCGTGCCTTGCTACAACGCTGCCGTGAGAACCAGGTCTCACTAAACCGCAACAAGGTGCAATACATGCAGGAATCCGTCAAATTCGCTGGTTTCATCCTGTCTGCAGACGGATACCGCCCCGATCCATCGCTAACAAATGCGATCGTGAAATTCAGCACACCGCAGAATTTGTCAGAACTGCGCGGATTCTTCGGACTGGCGAACCAGATTGCCAGCTTCAGTGATCGTGTATCGAGGGCTCTCATGCCGCTACGTCCACTCCTCAGTCAGAAGAACGAATTCCTCTGGGAAGTCCAGCACACTGCAGCGTTTGAGCAGGCAAAGTCTGCCTTGTCCACACCCGGCACGTTGGCGTTTTTTGATGCTACCAGACCGACGAGGCTCTATACGGACGCCAGCAGGTTGAATGGCGTTGGTTTCCTGCTTCAGCAGCAGCAATCTGACGAATCATGGAGACTCGTGCAAGCTGGATCCAGATTTCTCACCGATGCCGAGTCGCGATATGCTGCGATCGAAATCGAACTCACTGCGGTGGCGTGGGCATTCAAAAAGTGCCGGCTGTTTCTTTACGGTATGAAAATGTTCGATGTATTTGTCGACCACCGTCCTTTGGTTCCAATTCTCAATAACAAATTGTCATGTGACCTCGAAAATCCTCGTCTTCAGCGATTGAAGCTAAAAATTGACGAACTCGGTCCTTTCTGTGCTCACTGGATAAAAGGCACAGAACACAGTGCTGCTGATGCCCTCTCGCGCAGTCCCGTCGACCAGCCGGTGGAGGGGGATGATGTAGGCGCAGATGGAGGCGAGAACGTGCTGTCTATCGTCGTACAAGAAGCTGCATCAACAGGCGCTGACTTACACCTGCAAGACATACGGAAAGAAGCTGCGAGTGACGTCGAGTATCAGAAGCTGAAAGAGATAGTTCAGAAAGGCTTCCCAGATAACAAACATGCTACGCCGACGGAGTTGCGGTCTTTCTGGAACGTGATGGAACAGCTATCAGTTGATGACGGCCTGGTGGTCTACGGAAGACGCCTGGTGGTGCCTCGGGGGGCACGCAAAGTCTTCCTTCAGCGACTACACGACGGTCACATGGGTCAAGAGAAGACGAAGCAGCGGGCTCGTGCCATCGTATATTGGCCCGGCATGGACCTGGACATCGACAACGTCGTGCGCAGCTGTCCGTCATGCCAGCGTCAGCTGCCGTCACACCAGCCGGAGACCATGATCAGCCGTCCAACTCCCGCTCGTCCTTACGAGGAGGTCTCTATGGATTTTCTGGAATACGGCGGACGCAAGTTTCTCGTGGTAGTTGACCATACTTCAAACTGGCAAAATGTGATCAATCTCGGACAAGCAGCCAATACCGGTAAGCTGATCTCTGCTCTGAGCGACATCTTCTGCATTGCCGGTGTTCCGTGTAAAGTATGGACGGATGGTGGACCTCAATTCACTGCGAGAGCTTTCCAGAGCTTCCTGAGGGACTGGGGCGTCGAACACCGTACTTCTTCTCCGCAATATCCGCAGAGCAATGGACGAGCAGAGGCCGCAGTGAAAGCGACTAAGAAACTAATCAAATCATGCTGGGACTTTCCGTCCGGCAACCTCGATGCTGAAAAGTGGGCTCGTGGCATCCTGCAGCGCTGCAATACTCCTGGTCCCTGCGGTCGTTCGCCGGCCGAAGTGTTATACGGCCGACCAGTACGCGACATGGTGCCAGCCCATAGGCGTAACTTCGCTCCTGAATGGCAGAGGGCTGCCGACGTGACGGACGCGGCCGCCGGGTCGCGCCAAGAGAAGATCGAGCAGCACTACAATCAGCACGCAAAGGATCTGTGTGAGCTGCGTGTAGGCTCGCACGTTGCACTTCAGAATCCTGTTACGAAAGAGTGGGATCGCTATGGCATCGTCGTCGAGGTCGCGCCTCATCGACGCTACTCTGTACGATTGCAGAGCGGACGGGTCTTAGTGCGCAACCGGCGGTTCCTTCGACGCAGGTTCGCGCTAGTCATGCCAGCGCGTGGCGACCGCCCCGCACCAGAGACGAGCCGTCCTCAACAGTCGACCTCGTTGAACGACAACAGCGAGAGCAACCACGCCCTTCGGAGAACAGGCAGGCGACGGCGTAGACCTCGCCGACTAATCGAAGAGATGGAGTAAATTTCTTCAGTGTAAGGTGTATGCGTGTGTTGTTGTGCCCATCTCATTGCGCTGGATGGGCAGGGGGGCATGTTGTGGTGTTTATATAATGGTTAAATGTTCTTGATGTGCAGTGAACGTGGCGCGCGAGAGAGGGCGACGCGGGGAGTTTTTTTGGGGACGGTTTTCCTTTATCCATGCTCTTGAATATTTATCGTTGTTGGTTGCTTCCAATATAATCAGCATTTGGATTGAGTGTGATGTCTCAACCAGAACACTACCGTCAATCTGTCCTCTTGGTATTACTTGATCTGTCCTCGGCTTTTGATCTTGTTAGTCACCCTATTATTATTCGTGATCTTTCCTGTTTGGGTCTATCTTCTTCCGCCCTTTCTCTTCTGAAATCTTACCTCACTGATCGTACTTACTCAGTTGACTTCAATTCCTCTACCTCTGCTCACTTCCCTCTTCGATCTGGTGTTCCCCAAGGTTCCGTCCTTGGCCCACTATTATTTAATCTTGATATGTCTTCTCTTTGCCCTGTTCTTCGAAAACATTCCATTACTTTCAAAATCTATGCCGATGACATCCAATTCCTCATTCATGTCACTCCTGATACTCCCTCCTTTCTCTCTGATATACTTTCTGAAATTTCCTCATGGGCCGCCTCTCGGCAGTTGTACTTGAATACTTCTAAGTCTGAGTTCATCGTCCTCCATCCACCTCGTATTTCACCTCCTCTTCTCCCATTTCCTATCTCAACTGTTGTTCGCAATCTCGGCTCTATCTTTGTCTCTTCGCTCTCCTGCTTTGACAAAATCGTTTCTGTCTACCGCACTTGTCGTCTTATTCTGCGATCTCTCTACCCTATACGTTGTAGCCACACACATCAATTCTGTTCCATGTATGTCAAATGTGTACACTGTTTTATTGTATTTGCATTTGCCAATTATATCACTGTCACTGAATTACCGCGAGTGTCATTACGTTTTAATTCCGTTATATAACAATTATGTGTGCACGGTGTTTGTATATGCTTTTGATTGTTATTGCTGTTTTATTTATCGCAAAATGTTAGACGCGCATGCGCGTCAGACAAACACACACACACACACACATACACATTCATCATGCTGCACACGGTAGCAGTGACGTCACGTGTAACACCACACCGTACGGTTACAACGTGCGGTATATAAAGCGTGCACTTTCGGCAATATAAGTCTCTTTCACGTCGTCGGCTCTGAGTTTGACTGGTCTCCACGGTACCGCTCCCGCTCCCTGTAAAATTAGCGAGTTAACCTACGCAATATACATTTCGGTCTTTTTAAAGACCACATCGCCCTCACAGCGTTTTGCCAAGAATAGATTGTGCTCTGCCGCCTGCCTTGGACTGAATACCGTAGCCGGATATTCCTCCGAGACAGACACCCATAGTGGTGGGCTTGAGCACATTTGATTCTGAGACATCAGACGTTCGCTTTAAACCGTCGAGTCTGGCTAGTGTCACTTAGCGGTGTACTCCCAGCTCGGACGTCTCTTAGCAAGACGGAAGGTTTTTATACCGAGCGTCGCGCTGTAGGGTAGTCGATTTCGGGTCGACAAACAGGGCACAGCCTGTCGTTCCAGTGCGCTGCAGTTGGCGTTAGTGAGTGACTGGGTCTCACACCCTCCGTCACTCGTACACTACGCCACTGGTTCACGGCACACCTGCTGCCACAGCCACTGGGACTGATCGCTAGCGGCATCATGCCCATCAGCGACACTGGTGACCCCGTGCAGAGCACGGCAGCGCATGGCGCTCAGCCTCATGGCTCCGAACAAGCGGTACCCAGACCCAGCACCACATTCCGACTGCCAGTGTTCCTACCGGAGGATCCTGAAGTCTGGTTGGTACAAGTGGAGTGTGCGTTTGATGTGGCCTGCATCGAGAGCGACGAGACGCGCTTCAAACTTGTTGTGGCAAACCTGCCGCCACACATCGCCACGCAATTGAAGGACGTGCTACGTGGACCCAAATCGTTCGCTGCTTTGAGCACCGCCCTGCAGGAACGGCTCGCGCAGTCAAACGCCAGTCGACTGGATGCGTTACTGTCCAACCAACAACTGGGCGACCAGAAGCCCACCGCCCTACTGCGCTCTATGCGGCATGAGCTACGTTCAGCTGGCGATGTTCCTGCAGACACAGGCGTTCTCCGCACACTGTTTCTTCAGCGCTTACCACAGGAAGCACGTGCTGCTCTGGCATTACTGCCAGCTTCTAGCACACTGGACGAGCTCGCCGGCGCCGCCGATCGATACCTGGAGGCCAGCGGTCTTTCATCTCGACCCACAGCAGCTCAGCACGTCACGGCCATCCAGCAGCAGCACCCACCTGCTTTGGAGCAAGTGCTTTCTACACTCGTGGAAGCAGTGCAACGACTGGAGACGTCCAACAAGGAGCTACGCACAGCGCTGCATGACCGCCCGACGTCACGTGATCGGCAGCAGTCCGTCGCGTACAACAATCTCCGGCGATCACCGTCACCACGACCTACACGGCATCGTCAATCCTTCAGTAGAGGTGAGACGCACCACAGTGCATCACGCTCACCACAACAGCCAGCACATTCACAGAGGCGGCGGATCTGCCATTACCACGCGCGCTTCGGTGCCGATGCTCGTAAATGCTCACCTCCGTGCTCATGGGCGTTAAACTGAAGAGCCCCCAGCACGTGGCGCAGTGTTTGGGAGGCAATGCAAGGTTAGTGCCATTATTGTTCGTGAGTGATAGGGCAACACATGAAAAATATCTCATAGACACTGGTGCACAAGTGAGTGTCTTGCCATACAAAAGCAACAAACATTGCTTTTCAAGCACCGCAAATCAGACACGACTACGAGCCGCCAACGGGTCTGCCATCGAGATGTACGGCACCAGACACCGCACCGTTACCTTCGGCAACGGCGCAACGTGTCCGTGGACATTTCTGGTCGCTGACGTAAATATGCCTATTATCGGCGCGGATTTTCTGCGAGCACACAGATTGGTCGTGGACATCAACCAGCAACGGCTACTACGAGATGACGTCGTCCTGAATACGGGCTCGATTCTACAGCTGACAGCACCCGGCATTCAGGTGATTGCAATGCCGCGCAACGCCTACCAACACGTCCTGGACGAGTTTACGGACCTGACAGCTCCTCCTACTGCACCGTCACAGGTGAAGCATTCAGTCACACACCACATCGTGACCACCGGCCAGCCAGTGTTCTTCAGGCCCAGACGTCTGCCACAGGGTCGCGATGTCATTGCCAGACGCGAATTCGACAAGATGTTGAAACTCGGCATCATACGCCCATCGTCCAGCAACTGGGCATCACCACTGCATCTCGTGCCGAAGAAAACACCAGGTGAGTGGCGCCCATGCGGCGATTACCGTGGGTTGAACGCACGCACAGTGCCTGACAGGTACCCGCTGCCGTACCTCAGAGATTTTTCAACGCACCTGCACGGCTGCACGTTATTTTCTACGCTGGATTTGGTACGCGCTTATAATCAGATTCCTGTCGAACCGGCGGACATTCCAAATACCGCAATAACAACGCCGTTTGGGCTTTACGAAATGGTGCGTATGCCATTTGGCCTTCGCAACGCGGGACAAACTTTTCAACGGTTCATCGACGAGGTGTTGCGCGGAGTTCCTCATTGTTTTGCATACCTGGATGATATTTTACTGGCCAGCCCGTCCGAAACACATCATGAGAACCTCCTGCGAACCGTTTTCACTCGACTTCAACAGTACGGCATCGTCGTAAACAAGGACAAGTGCGTACTCGGTGCCAAACGCGTCAAGTTCCTGGGACACATGGTAGACTCTGGCGGTGTCCACCCACTTCCTGAGAGAGTGGACGCCATACGTCACTACCCATTGCCATCCAGCCAGTCCGGACTACGACGCTTCTTGGGTATGGTAGCGTACTACCAGAGATTCATTCCGAACGCCGCCCATATGCTTCAGCCCCTCCATGCGCTCATCACACACCGCGCCAAACGCTCCAGAGCTGCCGTCGCCTGGACTGTGTCAACGCAAGATGCGTTCGAATCGATCAAACACACGTTGTCACAAGCAACTCAGCTCGCCCATCAACGGCCTGGTGCTCCGCTCAGCATCGTAGTGGACGCATCAGACACTGGCGTAGGAGCAGTGTTGCAGCAAGAAGTCAACCATCAGTGGCAACCGCTGTCATATTTCTCAAAGTCACTCGACAAAACGCAGCGCAAGTACAGCACCTTTGGACGTGAGCTTCTCGGTGTGTACCTGGCAGTGAAACACTTCCGACATATAATCGAAGGGCAGCATCCCTGTGTATTCACCGACCACAAGCCGCTCGTGAGTGCACTCGGTGCCGCATCCGATCGTCATTCTCCCCGTGAGCTGAGACATCTTGACTTCATCAGCCAATTCATCGGAGACATTCGGCATATTCCTGGCAAGGACAACGCAGCTGCTGACGCTCTATCGCGTACTGTGACTATGCTGACACAACCAAGCGTACCCATTGACGATTTCACCGCACTCGCGCACGCTCAAGTGGAGGATCCGTCCATAGAGGAAATCCGTCGTTCACCTGGCTCACTGAAGCTCAAGGACGTCAAATTGACAGACGACACTACACTGCTGTGTGACAAATCGACCGGATCTTCGCGTCCAGTATTACCGGTGGCATTGAGGCAACCTTACACGAAGTTTCTCCACGACATTTCTCACCCGGGTGTCGACGCCACTGTGAAGTTGGTGAGCAAGCGTTTCGCATGGCCCAATATGGATAGAGAAGTGATGCACATTGCTAGAGCTTGAATCCAGTGCCAGAAAAACAAAGTGACTCGTCACACCACATCACCAATCGGAACATTTGACGCACCAAAAGAACGCTTCGACCACATCCATGTTGACCTCGTGGGTCCTCTACCCCCGTCTCGTGGTTGTTCTTACATCCTCACTTGTGTCGACCGTTTCACTCGATGGCCGGAAGCCATCCCCATTCCAGATTCACGCACCGAGACAGTCGCACGTGCGTTCATCAGCAGCTGGATCGCGAGGTACGGCGTGCCAACCACCATCACAAGTGACCGCGGTGCTCAATTCGAGTCGGCGTTGTGGAGTGACATGCAGCGCATGCTTGGTTGTCAACGAAAGCGCACAACCAGCTTCCATCCGGCCTGCAACGGCATGGTGGAACGGCTGCACCGGCAGCTGAAAACGGGCCTGAGGGCTCACGATCTCACCTCCTGGACAGACGCTCTGCCTCTGGTTCTGCTAGGCATCCGAGCCACGCACAAACCGGACATCGGTGCCACAGCAGCGGAGCTCGTGTACGGCTCTACGGTGAGATTACCCGGAGAGTTCTTTCACTCTTCAGCACCGGCTTCTGACCCGTCTTCGTACGTGAACAGACTGCGACGTCATATGGCGAAACTTAGGCCAACTCTGCCACGTCCGGTTCAGCAGCGTTCATACGTTCCCAGTGCCCTGTCAACGTGCACTCACGTTTTCGTGCGCAATGATGGTCATCGCTATCCCCTGGAGAGTCGGTACGACGGTCCCTTCTTGGTGAAGGCCAGGACTGGCAAGACCATTACCATCATGCGACGCAGCAAAGACAACGTCATCTCCATTGATCGCTGCAAACCGGCATTTGTCGAAATAGCTGAAGAACGTGTTGCTTCATCGCCGATCATAAACGACTCCACGTCAACAGAACCTGACACTACCGAGTTGTTTGTCAGAACCGACGCGCCTGTTCACCGGACATCTGAGTGCACAGACAGCAGCACGCACAGAACTTCACAGCACACACACCCACCGGTGGTTACAAGTAAGTCGTGCATCAGAACACGTAGTGGACGTATTGTACGTGCCCCACAGAGATATCGACATGTCGCCTTTGTACTCGACAGTCTAGGGAGGGGGTAGTGTAGCCACACACATCAATTCTGTTCCATGTATGTCAAATGTGTACACTGTTTTATTGTATTTGCATTTGCCAATTATATCACTGTCACTGTATTACCGCGAGTGTCATTACGTTTTAATTCCGTTATATAACAATTATGTGTGCACGGTGTTTGTATATGCTTTTGATGGTTATTGCTGTTTTATTTATCGCAAAATGTTAGACGCGCATGCGCGTCAGACAGACACACACACACACACATACACATTCATCATGTTGCACACGGTAGCAGTGACGTCACGTGTAACACCACACCGTACGGTTACAACGTGCGGTATATAAAGCGTGCACTTTCGGCAATAAAGGTCTCTTTCACGTCGTCGGCTCTGAGTTTGACTGGTCTCCACGGTACCGCTCCCGCTCCCTGTAAAATTAGCGAGTTAACCTACGCAATATACATTTCGGTCTTTTTAAAGACCACATCGCCCTCACAGCGTTTTGCCAAGGATAGATTGTGCTCTGCCGCCTGCCTTGGACTGAATACCGTAGCCGGTTATTCCTCCGAGACAGACACCCATAGTGGTGGGCTTGAGTACATTTGATTCTGAGGCATCAGACGTTCGCTTTAAACCGTCGAGTCTGGCTAGTGTCACTTAGCGGTGTACTCCCAGCTCGGACGTCTCTTAGCAAGACGGAAGGTTTTTATACCGAGCGTCGCGCTGTAGGGTAGTCGATTTCGGGTCGACAGACAGGGCACAGCCTGTCGTTCCAGTGCGCTGCAGTTGGCGTTAGTGAGTGACTGGGTCTCACACCCTCCGTCACTCGTACACTACGCCACTGGTTCACGGCACACCTGCTGCCACAGCCACTGGGACTGATCGCTAGCGGCATCATGCCCATCAGCGACAACGTCCCTATCTTGATACAAATTCCGCCATCACTCTTGTTCATACTCTCATTTTCCCCAGGTTAGACTACTTCAACTCGCTTTACTTTAGTGCTCCTCGTTCTCATCTTTTAATCCTTCAGCGTATGATCAACCAATCTTGTCTATTTGTCTTTCATCCTACCTTTTCTCGCCACACGTCTCACCTACTTCTTCAACTCCACTGGCTTCCTATCATCCCACGAATTCATTTTCGCCTTTGCTGTCTCATTTACAAGCTTCTGCATTATCCTCACCAGCCTTCTTATCTTGTTAATCTTTTGTCTCCCACTGACTCACACTCCTCTCGTCGCCCTCTTCCTGTCGCTTGTCCTCGTGCATCTAATGAATCTTCCTGGTCCCCTAAATCGTTCTTCTTTTACTCCCCTCGCTTGTATAATTCTCTTCCCTCTCATATCACCCGCGCCTCTTCATTTCGGTCATTCCGCCATCGGCTTCGCCTGTACCTTTTTGACATTTCATTTGATCCCGTCTCTCACTCTCTCTTTCTTCTTTCGCCTCTCTGTGATATTGCTTGAACTATTTCTCCGTTTCATGATTGTTTCAATTCTCGTTGTCTTATTTTTCCCTGTCTTGAGCACAGTTACTGCTTCCTTTCCTTCCTTGCTGCTTTATTTATTCTATTGTGAATGTTCTCTGTAATAATTCTCTGTCGATTTTATTGTTCGAACATACCACTTGATTTTTTCGAACTGTGCCCTTTGTGCTTGTGCTTGCTATTTACCAATTTTGGTTGTTTTGTGACTTCTCTTTCTTATACTTGCTCATTTCTCCCATATTCTTTACAATTGTCGTTTTATCTCAATTGATGTTTTCCCTTTTTCGCGCTTGTGTTTTACCGGCGCTATAGCAAATACACGTTGTTGTTGTTGTTGTTGTTATTGCAGCGGGATGATGAGAAAGTGCGACCTGAAAGAACTGAGAAAGTCCGCGGACTGAGAAAGTCCGCTCGTGCCGCTTTTTACTCCGACAATTTTCCCCTATTCGTTCGTCGATTGATGTCTCATCCGATAGTCTTCTGGTAAACTCCTATATCTTTTCTAAGATCGACTATTGCAACTCGCTCTTCTTCCATCTTCCCTTGAAATCTATCCGCCAACTCCAAGCAGTGATCAACCTTGCTTGTCGTTCTGTACTGAGGCTTCCTCCGCGAACCCCTACTTTGGTGCATATTCGACAGCTCGGTTGGTTACCTGCTCTTTTTCGTATCCGCTATAAGGTATGTTGTCTGATCTTCAAACTTATCCACTCTCCCTCTTCTCCTTCATATCTTCGTTCCCTATTGACTCTCAATAATCGCACTTCTTGTCGCATTCCTGTGCCATTAGTCTGTCCTCTTGCTCTTAATCAATCCTCTTGGTCATCCAAATCTTTTTATTTCTCTGCTCCTCGTATCTATAACTCGCTTCCATCTCACCTTCACCACAAGTCTTCATTCCTATCCTTTTCTGCTGATCTTCATAAATATCTGCTCACTAGTTCTCTTGATGACTAAATGTATGATTTGTCTTTTTTTATATGTGTGTTGTTCGTGCTGATCGTCCTGTGTTGTATCCTCGTTGTTACTGCTTGATATTTGTCTATTTACTCACTGTGAAATATCTGTTTTCGTTGCTGCGTCCCGTTTTTGCATATCTTGCATTCGTCGTTGTCTGGTCAGGCTTCGCCCTGCTACTGGTAACCGTGTAATTCCAGTACAGCCAGATTCATGGTCGAGTCGTCGGCGATTAAACCGGCTCCCCCACTGTTCTGCAGTGAGGAGGGTGGCTAGACACCCGACAGGAAAAAAACAAAACCTGTTTCAAGGGCGGATGAGCTATCTTGTAGCCAACGGCAGTAGAAAGCTTCAACACTTTGTCACATATGACGTCACACTCCCCCCTTGCCCCCCCCCCCCCCTATGACGTCACCCCCCTATGACGTCATACCTAACCTAACTTTTTTAGTTTTTTAACCTAACTTTTTTTAGTTTTTTTTTAACCTAACCTAACTTTTTTAGTTTTTTAACCTAACTTTTTTTTTAACCTAACCTAACCTAACCTAACCTAACTTTTTTTTTTAACCTAACCTAACTTTTTTGTGTATACTTAACCTAACTTTTTTTTTTTAACCTAACCTAACTTCTTTTTTTTAACCTAACCTAACTTTTTTGTGTATACCTAACCTAACTTTTTTTAACCTAACCTAACTTTTTTGTGTATACCTAACCTAACTTTTTTTTTTTTAACCTAACCCAGCCCAACCTAACCCAACCCAACCTAACCCAACCCAACCTAACCCAACCCAACCTAACCCAACCCAACCTAACCCAACCCAACCTAACCCAACCAAACCTAACCCGACCCAACCCAACTTTTATTTCTTTATTTCTTATTCTTCTTTTCTTATTATATTTATTCTTTATTCTATGCCCAACCTAACTTTTTTCCATTATTTCTATTTTATGTCACGATACTCATTATATCGGGATCGCCAAGTCGATGTTTGGCAGAGACGTGAATATAATAATTTTCAATCATACTTGAAATATATATAAAAAAACGGTTTGACTAAATCGGTCGCAAAGACAATGTTCCCATATGACGATGAATCACTCGCCACGTTTATATAAAGTGTCTGGTTTATGTCAAATACCGCGGTAAGGATTAAAATGCCAGATGAATTCATTGGCGTCAAGCCAAGGATGAATATATTTACCTGATACACAGGTATAGGATTAAAACATTTGCCGGTAACAAAGACCAAATTTACACACAATTTATGTAAATGTAGCCGAAACGAATGACTGTGAATCACTAGCTACGTTTATATAACGTGTCTGGTTTATGTCAAACACTGACTAAATCGGATTAAAACGCTATTCGACTGTGTCAGAATTGATACAAAAATGACTTGCAACGAAATGACCTTTGTGTATTTTCACTTGATACACAACTATGGCAAATATACAAGTGGAAATCATGTAGAATCTTATTGACGACACGATTCAACGAACACATCGTGAACACAAATGTTTGTTGATTTTTCGATCAATATTTATGATGTAAATCATATCGTGTGTCTCATACACAATTTCCAGTTCAGCCGACCATGTATCAGGCACAGAAACACCTTCCTGTAGAGCGTCCGAAAGACACACGTCAAACGATGTGTACTCCTTGTACGATTCGCTGATGATTTGTTTGCAATCTGACGAACTACCACCAACATAGCGATAGTTATAATTAGGCACTAGTGTAGCAGGAGAAACACAGCTCATGATGTTTATACAAAGAAAGATAAACAATGACTGTAAAAACGAAATTATCAAACACGGAGTGATGGCGATAATTATGACGCATGCGTCGAAAAGTAGTGCAATTAGTCTCAGCCGTGATACGCAGTTGAGCTCGAGACGTTTGCGGGTGAGGTTGTGTAGCTTTTTATCGCGGAACTGTCAACATGAGTCAGGTGAATACAAACGTTGATACGTCCAAGCGGATCCTACCATTAGAACATCATGCGGTCAAGTTTGTTGCCGACATACCATTAATCTGTGGACACCCGCTGGAGCAGAGGATTTGGATTATTTTCGGACGACTGGAAAAACACAGTCAGACGGATTTCGATCACTTACAAAAACAGCTTACAAATATTATGCAACTTGAGCGATATTTTGACCCTTTTTGGAAACTTCGTCGCGGCGCGGTCAGAATATTCACCAACGAGGAGCGTGCACTACAGATTGTGATCGATACACTTATGAGTCGGCCAATGAGAGATGCTGTTCTTGGAGCCGTTGCAGCTGCTTTATCATTCAAAGTGTTGTCGGTGGCGTTGGTGCGAAGTGACGAGACTCAGATTTACCGGCCGCGCGATGAGACCCGCAACACAATGGAGTGGATGAAGACCATTGTTATGAGCTACTATGACTCGAGAAAACAGTACTTGACCGAAACCAAGATTTATCGCGAATTTAAAGCCGACAAAATGAAGATGATTGTGCACAAGGAGGTTCAAGGTGAACCACAAAGTAAACGGAACAAAATTTGTTGAATTATTCTATGTGTACGGTATACCAATACATTTCGTAATGTGTCACAAGAGTTTTATTATTGCGCGCGAAAAAAAAAAACTTTGTTATCTTTCAATTTATTAAAATGGTAGCATGCGCGGTGTACACAGATTCATTGCATACATCAATTTAGCGAAATGTTGACAACGTAAAATACAGCAGTTTGTAGGAATGACATGATTATATGGACACGGCGTGATGTTGGGTAGTACATGTAAGTTGCGTGCGTTCATGGATAAGTAGTCAGGTAGGATGTCTTCGAGATTTTCAATGTGTAGTTCAAGTAGATGCGAAAGTCGACGAGCCTTGTCGAGTCCTTTGGCGTAGATGTGGTCGGGTGCTAGACGTTGTATGAGGGAACTTGCGTCGCGTAGCCTTTCTTCATACTTGTGCGAGTTGTAAGGATTGTAATTGTATTCCAAGCCGTGTAGGGTCGCCGTCAAAAATAGAAAATGGTTGCGTCGCTCAGCGTTGAGTTTTAAATGTGGAGGCGGTAAGATGGTGTGCCACAAGTACCCCGAACACAGGTCATGCACAGCCAATTCCTTGACAACAAAAGGCGAATCCTTGTGCTGGAAACCGTCGCAGTCTACAAGTATGACCATATCAGCGCTAAAAGCTGATTGTTGATAGCAGGATCGGTGGATAGGCACGAAACAAAATCGTGCAGATCCCAGCCAGCGTCAAACAATGCAACAAATAGAGCACAGTACTGTCCACACACGTCCGAGTCCGGCGCCTGAATGACGCGCGTGTTCAACATACATCGACTGTAATTGACATGTTTGTTTATAAAATTTACAAACGAGGGATGCCAGATGGGTGAGTTGCCAGACGAGTCGAAATATTGGAGATTTTCACCGTCCCAGGCAAACACGACCCAATGCAGACCCGATTGCCAGCGCGGTTGTATATTCACAATAATTGATGTGCGCACACCGCGAGCAAATGTGAAATGTTTTAGCCGGTCGCACGCCCAAACCCCTCGAAATGTGGCGACTGTGTCGAGCAGCCGTTCCAATTCAAGAGCGTTCATAGTTGAAAATCTGTGCTGACACGTCCGGTGCTGTCAATTGTGATTTCGTTTTCAAACGTGGCGTAGATTAGAACGTTAATTGTCTCGGGTAGATCGTAGGAGAATGCCAGCTCACACCTCACATTACCTTGTTCACGCGGATGCAAATGATCACCACCACACTGATCCGGAGTCAAATCTACAATAAACAGAGTATAGCCGGACGCATAATCATCATGTGTGATATCCAGGCCCTGGTTTTCCGTATCAAGACCGGTGCCGTCAAACAGTGACAGATACGATCTCATATATAGACCTTTTGTGAAATCGGGGCGATAAGGGTGTGACGGGTACGGCTCGCCATTTATATAGAACTGAAGACTGTTTAGATGGTAGTGGTGAAAATTCCATGGGTTTTTCTGTAGCGATCCATGATACGCTTCAGTGCTTACGAGTCCCAGCAGAATTTGTCGTGGCACTTGTGAGGTGAAAATATTATTCAGCGTTCCACTCATGTTTCCTTTGGGGAGAGTATATGTTTTCAGTAGAACTCGTGGAATAGGATAACGGGCTGGTGTCTTCGCCAACTGTTTGTGAAAATTCACCCACATCGAGTCGGAAAGCGTTATTTTCTCGACATGCACACACAGGTCGACAATTTCAATCTTGTATTCTCCCTCGGCACCGAGTAGAGCAAACTGATCAGAGTTTCGAATCAGTTTGAGTTTCTCCGAAACTGTACCGGGCAATATACGACATTGATGGTTGGTATCCAGTTGTAGCGGTATACAAAAATCAAAAACTTTGCTTCCAGCCACCCATTGTTTGCGTTCGTTAAAACCAATGTTCAAAAGTTTAACATCATGCAAGTGTCCAGCAGTATCTTTACGCCAAAAACCCGACCGTAAATGACCGTTTTTAGCGTTCTGGTTATACGACAACAACGTCTCAAGATAGGCACGATAGCCATACAGCGCGCTGGAATCCGATACAATAGTATCACCAATCTGATAGTCAATCTGTTTGAAGAGAGCATGTGGTAGCAGGTTGACAACGCTCACGTTGGCGTCGTCCATTAGTTCGCTACCGTCACGATTGACAACACGTGCTTTGCCATAGAGCTTGGTTTTTGATGGACGCGTAGACGATTTACCGAGCGCAGGTAAGTGAAATTCAAACGGACCTTCGCTGCTTAGTCGACTCACTGGGTAATATACATGGGTTTTGGACGATTTCACACTGGTTTCAAACACTGGTCGAGAGAATACCTCGGTTATTTCACAAGCGCATTCGTCTACGTTTTGCATTGTCAAAGATGTCGCGTTCCTGCTGACGTCGTTGACCAACACCTTTTCGTTTTGTCGGTCGTCGAGAGACTGATTGATTCGTCGCACGATTTAAACTATTTATACTGGTTCGAAGAATACGTTTAGCTTCGTGTCGAGAGCGATTGCGGACGGCTTGACTTGCATTTTCTCCATCGAGAACATCTTGTAGTGTGCGTACACCCGTCTTCAGGGCGGATTTGGCCAGATGTTTTGTCAGAGGTTGTTTGGCAACAGTTTTGATGGCGGGTACCACCACTCTCATTAAGCCTCTAAAATACTCCCAAGTCCGCTACCACGTTGTATCATTGGACCTCGAAATATCAACTGAGAATTTGTCATTGTTGTTTTTGCATAAAATGTAGTGTCAGGTACGAACGACCGTGGTGAAATGGAACCAATTGTCCATTGCTTTGTCTTATATGCACTCCCAGATCGGTAATGAACTCATCTTCCAGCGGTACATACTGAATTTGATTGAATGTTCGATGAATTTGAGGTGATTGTATATCGTTCGTGTACGGACTGACAACACGTAATACCGGAGCCATAGTATCACCAACCATCTGCGCCTGTAGCTTGTCCATGTAGATATACAAAAATGTTGGGTTGAGTCGACTTACATCCATCACATTCGACGAGCGTGTATGTTTTTCAATAACAACGCGACTATCTGACACTACGTGGTTGGTGAACCCAAGAGCCCTAGCTATTTTGGTGCTTACTGATACGTCAGTGTCCCCACACCATACATGTCCACCAGTATCCAGAGTGAGCACCGGCCTACCGCAAACATAGTGAAAATTTTCCAGCAGCGCCTGATTGGACATGTAGTGCCCAGTGATGAGCTGGAATGTCTCACCATCAATCTCGAATTCATTCATACGATTTTCTACATTCAGCCAGCGAGCGGAAAATGTGATTTCGGCCAGTCCAACAGTCCACGAACGATCTAGATTCAGTGGCGCTGGTAGTTGAACACGAAATTGAGATGCAGTGTTTCCAGGATAAAGGTGCAGACAGCTCGAACTGTCCAACGACACATAGAAGCATTGGCTGGACATTTTTCGAAAATGCAGCGTCAAAATTAGCTCTGGGCCGGTAGTGAAAGGGAATTTCTTACGGGATTCGTCAAGGATTTTCACCTGAACAGTAGATATATTGGAATGTGACAAAGGTTTATAATACATTTGATTAAATACCAATTCTTGTATTGGCGACGTATTAATCATATGTATTTGACGGAGTTGTGGTTGCAGTGAGCGGTTGACAATTTGTGCAGCTACAAGATCTGTTTCGATAGTCAACAATTGCGTCGAGGCTGGGTCCAACGGAAACGGTGTGGACATGACCATGGTGATATCGCTGGCGTCAAACACACCATAATGTGCATAGTGATATCGTCGTGTCGAGTGTGCTATCGATCCGTTGACATTCAATAGTCGGGAAAATTGTTCGCTTATGTGCAACACAATGTTTGTAACCTCCAGCCATAAATGATTGTCTCGTGATACTTTTACTTTCACATGATCGCTATTCACATGCGTTTGTAGCGCCGAAATGAACGTATCGGCAGTATACTTGCCAGCATACACAGTTGATGATTTATTGAGATCGCCCGTATTTGGACTGTACTCTGAAAATATTATATCTTTGTTGAGGGTCAGCCAGTTGGTGGGCAGTAAAACAGAGTGTAAGGCCACTTGCCATTGTTGTGTATCTAAGCATAAAGGCTGAGCGAGATTCACCGAGAATTCAGCGGTGGTGTTATGTGCGAAGGTCTCAGTGCTTGCCACACTTGGCAGCGTTACATAAAACTCGTTCATATCGACCAGCACACTAAGTATATTTATGCGTTTGTTGGTCTTTATATACAAACAGGAAGCAAAATAAACTTATATAAAATGA
>OU696594.1:2469780-2499780 GCA_916048095.2 Sacculina carcini
CAAGTGTTTAAAAATAATTTGTGTTGTATTGCAGACTGGAAAAAATTGCGCAGTCCAACGCGTCGTTTGTCACCGACAATTCCAGTCTCGCGCTCAAGGTGACGCATATTGCCAGACGTCCACCGCACGACATCCCGGACCAGTGTTATTTGTGTCCATGGTAGGTGTGTTAGGGTACTGTTCAGTGTTAGTGTTTGTTGTGTTATCTGTGTTCATGGTAGGGTTCTAGTCAGTGTGTGTGTGTGTGTTAGTTATGCAGGCTTTAATATACAGGTGTTGATGTGTAAACGTGTCATTTGATCGGCGATCATCGAGATGGTGACGTATATAAAAATGCTGCTTCTTTCACTATTACTCCTAGTCAATTTTACAGAATGTTTAATTCTCGGTATTGAGCTGGTAATTGTGGGATTGTTATATGATCCGATTAAGCGTCGCGGGTGTTTGGCTAGTAATGCTCAGCGCAAAACCAGTCGCTCATTAGCAAAAATACTTTATATAATAACCCTATAGTTAAACGAAGATCAGTTTCATCGGCACGGCGAATATGGAAACATTTGACGCACGTCTTGTTACACCGTTCACAATGATCTTGTCCGGTCCTTCAGGGTCCGGTAAGAGTCAATTTATAGTTGACATGCTGACACGGGCGGACCAGGTGCTCACTCGACGCCCCGACCATGTACTGTATTGTCATGGAACTGCAGCGCCCGATCATATAGACAAGAGTTTAGTTAATGAGATGCAGTACGGAGTGCCATCCCATGAGGAAATTCAACGACTGGCAAGCAAACATAAATACGGTAATGGTTGCATGGTCATTATCGACGACTTACTGGATGCTGTGGAAGGACCAGTTGTACGTGATATGTTTACGAAAACGTCGCGTCACGACAACATGAGTGTACTATTTGTCACCCAAAACACGTTTCTCAAGTCGCCAAACTACCGGACAATCAGCCTGAATACAAATTATTATGTATTTTTCCGTAATTTTCGAGATCAAACACCTCTGCGTGCATTTGCTCAACAGTACATGCCAGATAATATCAGGTTCATTATGGACGTTTATAGAGACGTAATGAAGAAAATGTACGGTCATTTGCTTGTGGATTTGCGTCAACAAACTGACAACAGACTACGTGTGCGTAGCAATGTGTTGGAACAGCCCATAATAGTTTATCTTCCCGCTTTGAGGTATAAATAGCATACATAGTTGAACAAGTGAATCATTTGTCAGCATGTCGTCGACGTTGCAACGCTGTTGGCCGACAATCGACGCACTTCCGCGTCTCACACACCGTCAACAAAAAGCCGTTCTCAACACGTACGACCCTGCTCTGATACGGGCTACTTGTGAAATTTGTCATAACCTTTTGCAAGACCGTGTCCCTTTGGAAAAGAAACAAAAGCGTCGCCTATCCAAATACAAGAAAATACTACGTAAATTGGGTGACAAACGTCCGTCACTGAAGAAAAAACAACGAGTGCTGGTGCAGAGCGGAAAATTTCTCTCCGCCCTTATACCTGTGGTGACATCGGTTATAAGCTGTATACTGTCTGCAAAGTAATGAGCGCCTTCCAACGAATGGTTCTCCTATCGCAAGCCACATATGATGAAATGCAAGGTCGAACCATGGCCACACCCACATCCACTCTGGAGCAAATTCTCAACAAGTCTACAGGGAATGCCGAAGCGAAACGGATCGATTACATGAACGCCTGGCGTCCTGAAGAGTCCGCTGCTCCTGCTCCGTCTGTAGAGTCTGATAAATGGCTCCAGCTTGTACCGTCAAGCTATAAAAAACACGCACAATTCGTGCTTTCCCAATTGAGTACTGTGCTGAGATGGGACAACAACACTGGTATCATATATCTCAATCACGCACAAATTCCTCGGAGCAATATTGTCGACTTGGTAAACTATATTGTCCGACGTCGTAAAAGTGTTCCTGAGCCAGCAGGGTGGGCACAGCTGCGACAATTGATTGAGTCGTTGAATTTACCGCGAGAAGTTGCCCCGAATATTCACGGGCAGCGAGTTTCGACAGTTGGCCAACAATCGGCAAATATCCCACGCAAATGGATAGTAAGCTGATTTGGTCGCAAAGAACCAAACAACTCCATCGTCAAGTACGTAAGCGATTCGTACACAATGCATACACCTCCACCGGACTAAATGATACATGGCAAGTTGATTTGTGCGATGTTTCACGTCTGCGTGGGCATAACACACAAGTACGTTATTTGTTGGGTGTAATTGACGTGTTTAGCAGACAAGCATATGTGCGTGCATTACATAGTAAACGGGGACCTGCCGTGGCCAAAGCAATGAACCATATTCTCACCAACAATTGCACACCGATGCAAATAATGAGCGACCATGGTGGTGAATTCACAGGGCGAGAATTTCAACGTGTAATGAAAGAGCACAACATCTATCATTATACGACATCTACAATCATACGGAAGGCGTGGATAATTGAACGATTTTTCCGCACTCTGCTCTCGCTGATACACAAGTTTATGACCGAAAACAACACAAAACATTTTGTCAAAAATCTACCTCAATTGCTGAATTTGTATAACAACACTGTACATAGATCAACCGGTATGACACCTCGCGCTGTAACTTTATCAAATCAACACTTGGTCAACACATTGTCGCGTAAAAAACAAACACCAAAGTTACGCGTAGGCGATCATGTGCGAATGTTTATTCCGAAAACTATATTTGAAAAAGGATATCGACAGACATTTAGCAGCGAGGTGTTCACAATTTCTTCCATATACAAACGTCGATCAATTCCCATGTATAAGCTGTGTGATGATGATGGAAATTTGATTGCCGGTACATTTTACTATCAAGAACTTCAACGTGTTTGAATACAACATACATTGTGTAAATTTGGTCTTTGTTACTGGCAAATGTTTTAATCCCATACATGTGTATCAGGTAAATATATTCATCATCGGCTTGACGCCAATGAATTCATCTGGCATTTTAATCCTTACCGCGGTATTTGACATAAACCAGACACTTTATATAAACGTGGCGAGTGATTCATCGTCATATTGGAACATTGTCTTTGCGACCGATTTAGTCAAACCGTTTTTTTTATATATATTTCAAGTATGATTGAAAATTATTATCTTCACGTCTCTGCCAAACATCGACTTGGCGATCCCGATATAATGAGTATCGTGACATAAAATAGAAATAATGGAAAAAAGTTAGGTTGGGCATAGAATAAAGAATAAATATAATAAGAAAGGAAGAATAAGAAATAAAGAAATAAAAGTTGGGTTGGGTCGTGTTAGGTTTGGTTGGTTTAGGTTGGGTTGGGTTGGGTTAGGTTGGGTTGGGTTAGGTTGGGTTGGGTTAGGTTGGGTTGGGTTAGGTTGGGTTGGGTTAGGTTAGGTATATAATACAGAAAAAAGTTAGGTTAGGTTAAAAAAAAGTAAGGTTAGGTTAAAAAAAAAAGTTAGGTTAGGTTAAAAAAAAGTTAGGTTAGGTTAGGTTAGGTTAAAAAAACTAAAAAAGTTAGGTTAGGTTAAAAAAAACTAAAAAAAGTTAGGTTAGGTTAAAAAAAAACTAAAAAAAGTTAGGTTAAAAAACTAAAAAAGTTAGGTTAGGTATGACGTCATAGGGGGGTGACGTCATAGGGGGGGGGGGGGGGGGGGGGCAAGGGGGGAGTGTGACGTCATATGTGACAAAGTGTTGAAGCTTTCTACTACGGCCATCTAGAATGTTCCAGTTTGCAAACGTGTTTTCATTTTTCTAGTTATGCCTACTCCCTGCTCGCTGTGATGTTAATGTCGGTTGTCTTTTTCGCGCCTGTGTATAAATATGTGCGCTATATTAAATATATGTTGTTGTTGTTGTTGTTGTTGTTGTTGTGGGACTAGCGACAATCACTGAACGTGTTACAAGCAATATTTTGGTCAATATTCCGCTATCTATTCCTCATAAGCCAGCAAGGTTAGAGCTATAAAGATTATACTATTGTGTAGAAAATTTTGTGTTCTACAAGAAACAAAGTCACCTACAGAAGTAGGCCGTCGGTTCAACACACACCAGGGATACAAATTCAAAGTCTGATTGTGCAGCACTTACAAATTTGGAAATACCGAGGATTGTGCTGCATATTGAAAAGGAAAAGACCCTGGATAACGTCAACAAGCGAAGAAGTGGCCGGCGATCGATCGTCACTCATGAGAAGCGGGAGCAAGTCCGTGAGTCGGTGGTTAACAGTCCAAGGAAATCTTACCGAACCAGCGCTCAAGAATTGTCTCTCTCTCCAACTACGCTTTTGAGAGTTATGAAGAAGGACCAGAATCTGTTCCCATTTAGAATTACAACTCACCATGTACTGCAGAAACAGGACAAATAGAGGAGAATCGAGACGTGCGACTGGCTGAATGAAAAGCTCGAGCAAACTCCCAACTGGCTCAATGAAATTGTGATTTCTGATGAATGGTTTAGTGATGAAGCGCACTTTCATCTTAATGGGGCTGTTAATAACCACAACAATGTGTCTTGGGGAGAAGAGAAGCCAGAAGGAATGAGTGAGCAGCGCCTCAAAGGTCCGAAGGTCACTGCATTTCAAAAGTCGGCCACACACACACACACATGCTTTAATGTTGCATTGAATTGTGTATGCGAACACAGTTGACGCCCATCGTACAGTGGTTCGTGAGGGATGGGACTGGAGGGAGGGGGAAATAGGCGCTTAATCCTACACGCGCACAAACACAGGGGGTAGACTGTGTGCGGTGGGGATGGCGGGGGTATTGCTGCAAAGAACACAAACGTACACTGAAACACACACACTGAAACACACATACACTGTCACACATACACTGAAGCACACATCCTGAAACACACACACACACTGAAACACACACACACACATACACACACTGAAACACACACACTGAAAGACACACACTGAAACACACACACACACACACACACACACTGAAACACACACACACACACACACACTGAAACACACACACACACACACACACACACACACACACACACACACACACACACACACACACACACACTGAAACACACACACACACACACACTGAAACACACACACACACACACACTGAAACACACACACACACACTGAAACACACACACACACACACACACTGAAACACACACACACACACACACAATGAAACAAACACTGAAACACACACAAACACACACACACACACACACAATGAAACAAACACTGAAACACACACACACACACACACACACTGAAACACATACACACATGCACATTTACATACGCACAAACACAAAAATGCACCAACACACATACTGCCGTACTTCAGTTGGCAAATCAGCTTCAGCGAAACTCATGTTTGAAGTTCACACATCAGCAGGAAGCGAATTGCAAACTGAGTTTCCTGGACGTTGCAGTAGAGCGACACGAGACCTCATTTTCCACAGACGTCTATACGAAAAATATAGACCTATGCTTCTGTCTGAACGCCGCTAGTGAGTGCCCGCAAGCGTATAAGATAAGCGTCATAAGGTCGTTTGTGAACAGAGCGATTACGCATTGCTCAACATGGTCTGCAACGAGCACAGAGCTGAAAAGAGTCCGGCAGCTACTGGTTAACAACGGCTACGAACAACACAAAACATTCCATTACTTTCAAAATATATGCCGATGACATCCAATTCCTCATTCATGTCACTCCTGATACTCCCTCCTTTCTCTCTGATATACTTTCTGAAATTTCCTCATGGGCCGCCTCTCGGCAGTTGTACTTGAATACTTCTAAGTCTGAGTTCATCGTCCTCCATCCACCTCCTATTTCACCTCCTCTTCTCCCATTTCCTATCTCAACTGCTGTTCGCAATCTCGGCTCTATCTTTGTCTCTTCGCTCTCCTGCTTTGACAATATCGTTTCTGTCGCCCGCACTTGTCGTCTTATTCTGCGCTCTCTCTACCCTATACGTCCCTATCTTGATAAAAATTCCGCCATCACTCTTGTTCATACTCTCATTTTCCCCAGGTTAGACTACTTCAACTCGCTTTACTTTAGTGCTCCTCGTTCTCATCTTTTAATCCTTCAGCGTATGATCAACCAATGTTGTCTATTTGTCTTTCATCCTACCTTTTCTCGCCACACGTCTCACCTACTTTTTCAACTCCACTGGCTTCCTATCATCCCACGAATTCATTTTCGCCTTTGCTGTCTCATTTACAAGCTTCTGCATGATCCTCACCAGCCTTCTTATCTTGTTAATCTTTTGTCTCCCACTGACTCACACTCCTCTCGTCGCCCTCTTCCTGTCGCTTGTCCTCGTGCATCTAATGAATCTTCCTGGTCCTCTAAATCGTTCTTCTCTTACTCCCCTCGCTTGTATAATTCTCTTCCCTCTCATATCACCCGCGCCTCTTCATTTCGGTCATTCCGCCATCGGCTTCGCCTGTACCTTTTTACATTTCATTTGATCCCGTCTCTCACTCTCTCTTTCTTCTTTCGCCTCTCTGTGATATTGTTTGAACTATTTCTCCGTTTCATGATTGTTTCAATTCTCGTTGTCTTATTTTTCCCTGTCTTGAGCACAGTTACTGCTTCCTTTCCTTCCTTGCTGCTTTATTTATTCTATTGTGAATGTTCTCTGTAATAATTCTCTGTCGATTTTATTGTTCGAACATACCACTTGATTTTTTCGAACTGTGCCCTTTGTGCTTGTGCTTGCTATTTACCAATTTTGGTTGTTTTGTGACTTCTATTTCTTATACTTGCTCATTTCTCCCATATTCTTTACAATTGTCGTTTTATCTCAATTGATGTTTTCCCTTTTTCGCGCTTGTGCTTTACCGGCGCTATAGCAAATACACGTTGTTGTTGTTGTTGTTGTTATTGCAGCGGGATGGTGAGAAAGTGCGACCTGTGTTGGACTATAGCTAATTGAACGGGCACCTAAATCTACATACAGCCGACGCAGATGTTTGTGCAGATAAACTGAGCGAATGGCGTCGTCGAGGAGACAACGTGTCATTAGTTGATTTATAAGACGCGTATCTGCAGCTCAGAGTTGATGAATCATTGTGGAGCTTTCAAACAGTGGAATATCGTGGAACGAGATATTGTTTAACCAGGTTGGGGTATGGGCTTTCAATAGCACCCTTGGTTATGAAGTCTGTGTTGGCTGCCGTATTGCGACTGAGAGACGATGTCTTCAGAGGAACAGTCCCATATGTATATAACATTTTGGTCGATGAAACTGTTGTCTCAGTGCAGGCGGTGATAGAACATTTGAAACAATTTGGATTAATCTGCAAGTCGCCTGAGCGCTTGAGCGAAGGGGCGAAGGCATTGGGAGTGCAAGTAAGAAGTGAGAATGGAAATATCATTTGGAGAAGAGCTAAAGAAATTCTTCCTGTGCCGTCCAGATTGAGCAGAAGAGTGGTGTTTTCATGGTGCGACCAAATTACCGGACATTTGCCTATTTGCGCGTATTTGAGACCGGCAGCTTCATATTTTCGATAAGATTGCATTCTTGCAATCCAAATTACCCACTAGCACTTTTCCTCTCCAATTTCCTCCTTGCCTTAGCACTGTTTCCTCTTTTTCCTCGATTGCTCCGTATACCACAGCACGTTTTCTTACCAAACTTCAGAGGTCTAAATGTCCCACTGACTCCATACAATTTTCCGCTCTCTCTGATGCTATTATACTCCTTACTCCACTTTTCACATATATGGTTAACTCTTCTTTCCTTCACGGTTCATTCTTAGCTTCCAAACATGCCACTATTCTGCCGATTCTAAAAAAATCCAATCTTGATCCCTCTCTTCCATGCAACTATCGTCCAATTTCTTTTCTATCTCTGTCCTCCAAGCTTCTAGAATCTGCCATCCTTGTTCAATTACGGCCTATCATCTTGCCTGTTCTCGATCCTTGCCAATCTGGTTTTGTGTCTCAGCACTCTACCGAAACACTTCTTCTCTGCCTCTCCAATGATCTATTCTCTAATTTTTCATTTGGAAATTCCGTGCTTCTGATTTCCTTAGATATTTCTGCTGCCTTCGATCTAGTCGACCACGAAATCTTATGCTGCGATCTTGCTCATCTAGGCCTCACATATAGTGCACTTTCTCTTCTTACCTCATATCTAAATGATCGTTCCTATGCTGTTCACAGTAAAGCGGCTTTATCGTGCGACTTTCCTCTCACCTCTGGGGTTCCACAAGGCTCACTTCTTGGTCCTTTACTTTTCAACTTATACGTATCATCCCTTTGTCCTATTCTCCGCAGATATCCAGTTTCATTTCACGTATACGCTGACGACATCCAAATATATTTTCCTCTTTCTCCTCATTCTTAAAATTTGGTCTCTATGCTGCTCACCCAGATTTCTTCTTGGGCTGCTTCACGTAAACTTGTTCTCAACCCTGACAAAACAGAATATCTAGTCTTTCACCCTCCTCGAATTTCTCCTCACTCTATCAACCTTCCGCTAGCCAATCAAATGCGCAATTTGGGTGTCTTGTTCGATCCTAACCTTTCTTTCTCGACTCACTTTTCTCAGCTTATCCGCTCGTGCCGCTTTTTACTCCGACAATTTTCCCCTATTCGTTCGTCGATTGATGTCTCATCCGATAGTCTTCTGGTAAACTCCTATATCTTTTCTAAGATCGACTATTGCAACTCGCTCTTCTTCCATCTTCCCTTGAAATCTATCCGCCAACTCCAAGCAGTGATCAACCTTGCTTGTCGTTCTGTACTGAGGCTTCCTCCGCGAACCCCTACTTTGGTGCATATTCGACAGCTCGGTTGGTTACCTGCTCTTTTTCGTATCCGCTATAGGTATGTTGTCTGGTCTTCAAACTTATCCACTCTCCCTCTTCTCCTTCATATCTTCGTTCCCTATTGACTCTCAATAATCGCACTTCTTGTCGCATTCCTGTGCCATTAGTCTGTCCTCTTGCTCTTAATCAATCCTCTTGGTCATCCAAATCTTTTTATTTCTCTGCTCCTCGTATCTATAACTCGCTTCCATCTCACCTTCACCACAAGTCTTCATTCCTATCCTTTTCTGCTGATCTTCATAAATATCTGCTCACTAGTTCTCTTGATGACTAAATGTATGATTTGTCTTTTTTTATATGTGTGTTGTTCGTGCTGATCGTCCTGTGTTGTATCCTCGTTGTTACTGCTTGATATTTGTCTTTTTACTCACTGTGAATTATCTGTTTTCGTTGCTGCGTCCCGTTTTTGCATATCTTGCATTCGTCCTTGTCTGGTCAGGCTTCGCCCTGCTACTGGTAACCGTGTAATTCCAGTACAGCCAGATTCATGGTCGAGTCGTCGGCGATTAAACCGGCTCCCCCACTGTTCTGCAGTGAGGAGGGTGGCTAGACACCCGACAGGAAAAAAAACAAAACCTGTTTCAAGGGCGGATGAGCTATCTTGTAGCCAACGGCCATCTAGAATGTTCCAGTTTGCAAACGTGTTTTCATTTTTCTATTTGTGCCTACTCCCTGCTCGCTGTGATGGTAATGTCGGTTGTCTTTTTCGCGCCTGTGTATAAATATGTGCGCTATATTAAATATATGTTGTTGTTGTTGTTGTTGTTGTTGTTGTGGGACTAGCGACAATCACTGAACGTGTTACAAGCAATATTTTGGTCAATATTCCGCTATCTATTCCTCATAAACCAGCAAGGTTAGAGCTATAAAAATTATACTATTGTGTAGAAAATGTTGTGTTCTACAAGAAAAAATATAATTAATACAATCAAATGATAAGAAAAATGTGTAAAATTGGCAAAATTCTCAAATACATCAAAAATTACACTTGAACACCGGGCGACTAAAATTTATTCATTTTTCTACTATTTTTCGGTAAATATTGGCCACAAATAAAAATATATTTATACCATCGTGCTGGAAATTTTTATTCTACAATACGGTATAAGTTTTAATTTTCCAAAGTGTATTTAAAAGAAGTTACGGTGGTGTAAAGTCAAAAGCACATATTACCAATTTGACAGCTATTATGCGCACTTGCGATTACACAGGAATATACACCGATTAAATTTCACTGAAGCCCACTCACAATTAACAATGCATCATATTAGCTCCAAGCATGGATGGTGTGGTTTTATTGCGTACACCTTAATTAATGCTACACTATACTGAATAGAAAGGCTTTATTGTCCTCAATATTTACACCTCAATTGTTCCGCACGATGGGCTGGTAAAATGCTACTGGGAACAAAGTTAACTACTGAATTTTACTGTGTAATTTAATTGGTTTAATTTCAAGTTGCATACGCTTAAGCTGCATAAGGATATGGGTTGTAATATCATGCAATGCCAACTATATGCATATACTGTTTTAGCGGAAGCATTAATCTAGAATTATAGAGATGACTGAAAGTTTCATTGTTTTGATAGTGTTACACTTCTGAATTACTACACGCGAAGGACGGGTGTGAATTTGAGCAGTGTTGAGGGAAAAAACTTCGTCAATATGTTTCGTGTTTGAGTTCTGAATTATTCCGCACGAAGAGCAGCTACAGAGCAGCAGAATACAACGTTCAATTTCCCATGTACAATTAATCCATACACAAAACCAATGTATATATATGACTTCAAGATCCAGAACGGATCGTGTTCCAGTTCTAAATTATTCAGCACGACGGGCGGGTGTAAAAATGACTAAGGCAGACTGAGGGGAAATATTTTGTCGAAATAAAGTTAATTAAACTTATAATTTTCAATTGTTTAATATTTTTATGAGTGTACCCTATTTCATTTTTATTTTTCTATATTTTTTATGAATTGAATATGAATTTCATGTTATGAATTGCTCCGCACAACGGGCGGGTTTAATGCTAGTATTATATAAATAAAATAAATATTGAATTAATAAAAGCAAGCAAATACAAATTTAAATATAAAAATGTAAACAAACAACAACTATTTACCAATAGAAAAGTCTAAATATGAATGTTTATATTTTAGATTTTTAGCTAGATTTTGTCCTGAACGCTAGCGCCCTACGTCATGCGCTTTGCACATAAACTCAGATGTTGATTTCGCAGCAGCGAGAAATCATAGGCGGATGAAGTGAATATTTATATTGGGGCTGAATATTTTATATTGGTTTGTTGAAAATGTTTTTAGAAGATATATCGAATTAGGGGTAAACATTGCATGCGAAGGAAATTTTTAAAAACCTATTTCAAAGAGGCTAAGCCCCCCTGCAAAATTCCTGGATCCGCCATTGTCTCCATTGATCGCTGTGTTAAATCTATCAGTCGTCGGTGGAAATGACATAGTCTTGAATAAACGGTTATATCTTTTTGAATGTTGGCACTACATATTTTAAAAATATATCATCTTGTAGAAGACAAAATTTTCAATCTGTGGATATAAAAACCTGTCAATTCTGTTGAGCAGTTTTTCTCAAACCCGTGGCATAAAATCCCCAAAATGTGAAAAACTCGTTTGTGCACACACACAGACAGAATAACGTTTTGATTATTATCGGGTTTATATGCTAGTTTATATGTTTATATGCAACAAAACTTAGCCTATGACCTTCTTGCATCCATTTTACCCCTAGGGACCAAGTTTCATCCAAATCGGTCCAGTGGTTTAGGAGGAGATAGGGTAAACAGACACAAATGACCTCAATGACCTTGAAAAT
Organism: Sacculina carcini; assembly: GCA_916048095.2. Lineage (NCBI taxonomy): Eukaryota > Metazoa > Arthropoda > Thecostraca > Sacculinidae > Sacculina > Sacculina carcini. The sequence goes on from OU696594.1 coordinate 2,481,490, forward strand.
GACCTCGGAGGTCAACAAAACCTAGCCTATGACCATCTTGCATCCATTTTACCCCTAGAGATCAAGTTTCATAAAAAAAATCGGTCCAGTGGTTTAGCAGGAGATACGATACAAACAGACATTTAGAAAATTTGCAATCAGTGCATGGCAAAAAATAACATCTAAGGAATATGTAAAAATGACAAAATTAGAATCTACATTCATAATTTCATTTTAACTTAAGGCGACCGATTTTATTTGCTTTTTTCTCTATTTCTCAAAAAACATCACTAAACAAATAAATATCACAAATCTATATAAATTATACCATCATGATGGGAATTTTGTTTTCTACAACACGGTATAATTTTAAATTATCCAAAGTGTTTTGAAAAAAAGTTACGGCGGTGTGAAATCAAAATGACAAAGTCAAAAAAGCAAAATTAGCACTGAGAAACGCGAATATTTTGGTTAATATTCCGCTATCTATTTCTCATATATCAGCAATGGTACAACTATAAAAATTATACTATTGTGTAGATAATGTTGTGTTCTACAAGAAAAGCTATAAGTGTCCGAAGTGTAAATGTTCCAAAGTGTAATTTTCCAAATTGACCGAAATTGGTCATTTCCGATATTTGTGCACACGTATGACACTGACATCTCAAAAACGTCAAAATTGACCGAAATCGGTCATTTTTGATACTTGTGCATACGTATGTCACTGACATCCCAAAAACGTCAAAATTGACCGAAATCGGTCATTTTCGATACTTGTGCACACGTAGTCACTGACATCGCAAAAACGTCAAAATTGACCGAAATCGGTCATTTTCGATACTTGTGCACACAAATTCAACTGAGATCACAAAATAAAATTCACTCACACATTGAACAAAATTTCATTCACACAAACCTTTTGAGTTATGATATATGTGTATATGTTGCGTATGTATGTATATATGATGATGTTGTGAATGTGCATACATATGTAGTTAGTCATGGATGGTTTGGGTGTGTGTGTGTGTGTGAGCGTGTGAATGTTCATATTATACTGAAAAGCCTGATGATGTATATCTTGATGGATGAGCAATAAATGCAATTTACTTTACTTTACATACACGGTATGGTTGATGCTTCGTGTGTGTGTGTATGTGTCGGACTTTTGGAATCGCCTCTGTCACGTGTAGCGTGCGTGCTGCTGGCCGCTGCTTGTTTTCGCCCAATCGCGACGGCATATCCAGAAATATCCGGCTTGAACCGCTGCAGTGTGTACGAGCTGGATTTTGGGAGGCGGTGGTGTATCAGTGTGTGTGTGTGTGTGTGTGTGTGTGTGTGTGTGTGTGTGTGTGTGTGTGTGTGTGTGTGTGTGTCTGTGTGTGTGTGTGTGTGTGTGTGTGTGTGTGTGTGTGTGTGTGTGTGTGTGTGTGTATGTGTGCAAAGCGACCAACACTCAACAAACACATGTGTGTCACTGCTGCCTTTGATGCACTATCAATGTAACACACACGATATATAGTGCGATTTGACAAAAATTTTCGACATAGTCGTCCATAACTTGCTGCTGGAAAATGTCAGCGTGTAACATTGATGAGCGATGATTCAAGCATTATTTAAGCGGACACACACAACAGGGGAAGACAGCAGCTACTGCAGGTGGTTACCGTTTGTCTAACACCAAGCCGACCACGCCGAACATGTCGATATTTCAGGGAGGAAGTTTGAGCTGTTCACTGTTTTTGATATTCTCCAACTACTTAGCATGGCGCATATCAGACGGCCACACGCATCTACAGATTACAATATGCTGACGACACGACTTTTATACTTACTTCGAGCCGAATTGAATTGGGTATCAATGTAGAAAGTCTCGGGCGAAAACTGCAGCACGCGTATGACTATTTCTCTTCTACCAAGATGAAAATAAATCCTGAAAAACCCAAGTTCTACTAGCGGGCACAAACTATATATTGTCCACTTTTCCGAAAATAATAATAAGATCCATGGGTACGATTTTAGCAGTGCAAAATTATATAAAATTACGTGACAATAGACAAGCATTTGAATTTTAAGCAGCATATCGACAATCTGGCACACAAATCGTTAGCAACATTGATCATGCACATTTACAGATCGCTGATTAAGGCTTTCATCACGTCGATTTTAACATATTTTATAAGTTTATGTGGGACCGCGTGCTCTGAACATCAACACAAGCTACAGAAAATATTGAATTTTTGTGCTCGAATTTTTACATATACAAGAAAGCGTGACTATATAACAGACGTATACATTATAGTGGGACTAGCGACAATCACTGAACGTGTTACAAGCAATATTTTGGTCAATATTCCGCTATCTATTCCTCATAAACCAGCAAAGCTAGAGCTATAAAAATTATACTATTGTGTAGAAAATTTTGTGTTCTACGAGAAAAAAAATGTATACCCGCAAATGATACAAAAAATGTGTATAATTGGCAAAATTCTCAAATACATCCAAAATTACACTTGAACACCGGGCGATAAAAATTTATTAATCTTTCTACTATTTATCGGTGAATATTTGCTACAAATAAAAATAAATTTTACCATCGTGCTGAAAATTGTGTTTTATACAATGCGGTATAATTTTTTATTTCCCAAAGTGTATCTAAAGCTGTTTTGGGCTTTTTTTATTACAAAGAATAATCATGGCAAGTAAACTTGCCACCCGGCGTTGGCGACAAGGGTTTGATCAATTTTGAATGTACCGCTGCTTACGTGCAATGATATATTATTATCTTGATTTCAGGATGTCCCTGAATGAAATACATGACCTTATGATGGAAGAGGAATCAGATGAGCAAACTGAAGTCAGAATAGCTATCGATGAAGCACCGGAAGCCGACACAGATCAAGACAGTGACGGTTCTGATGATGAAGTTACCTGCAACCCGGTGAACCTTCCGAGGAGAATTTTACTCAGCAATGGTTTGAGTCGTGATACAGATGATGATCACCCTCACATCAAATCAACTCAATGTCTTGCAGCAGAACCACTTAAAACAAAGCGACGAAAAAATTTGCCTACAAGTGGCATGATGATATTCATCAGGTGGTAAATCTGGTCCCTGATTATGATCAAGTTTCAACAGCTCAGTGTGGACACTTAAAGTATCGATAAAAGATTTGGTCTTGGTGGGAGTGTAGTGCTTCAAATGATTGAAAGTGTGAATATGCAGCCTGGTCAACACGCTGTCTTTGACAATTTTTTGGGTCAGCTGCATTACTTGAAGAAATAGCATGAAATAAAATAGCAGCCACCTGCACACTCAGAGACGAACAGACGAGCTAGTCAAGTGCTTGCCGCCGCGGGGCATGAACACCTAACAGCATGACATGCGCACACACATACAAACACATACAAACACACGCTCATAGACACAGTAAACTACTCAAAGTGCAAATGCAAATCACACACACACACACACACACACACACACACACGAACGCACACACACACACACACACACACACACAGTAAACCATAGACAATCACAGAACAACTAATTTGGGCTATCAATGTCATTGGTGGGGTCGGGATTGGTACGGGTTTTTTATAAATAGCGCTCTTCCTAAGAGCAAATTTTTAAAACGTTTCATTGTATCAGTGAATTTACCAGCACGACATTTGGTTGAAATTTGGCAAGAAAGTATCTTAGATTAAATAAAGTTCAATAACAATTTGAAATTGTCTATGAATAACATTTGTGTGTTTTCGTGTTGAGAAACGTTTGTTTGGCTGTTCAGCACAGAAGTTGTATGACGCACGCCCTGGTGCCGGCTGCATCGCCTGTTTTGGGCGTTTTGTTTTGTGTCGTTGTTTTTTGCACTCTGCAACATACGCTGCAGGGCGGCGGCTCATGCAGACCATGTTTGTGCGTGTGTGTTTGTGCAGTGTGCTGTCCACGTGCTGGCGGATTAAGCAAACAGGGGGCACTGACAAACAGAGAAGCTTCAAAGAAGCCATCCCTAAATCATCTTGATTGATTTGACTCTTAAGCATTGCCCTTCTGTTCTTATTTGCAAATAGTGTTTTGCTAGCATTCGTGCATGGGCCGTTTACTTTTCCAAGCATTGCTGATGACTTAGAAAGGAATTTTAGGCTTGCCGTTTTCGACATACTGACATACTCTGCTCGAGGCAAAAACGTCATCTCAACCATGTCCAAATGGATTAAACTGTCGTGACAGTCAGCCGTTTCTCAATAAACACTCATAATGTGAAACAGCACAGATTACGTTTTCTAGTTGACATTCAATCCTAGTTCAATGCATGTAATGGTGTGCACGCTGATATATCTTCAAGTAGTTTGTCATTCATCTCAGAGATCGTACAAGTTTGGGTCTAATCAGTGTATGTTTCCAATATCCAATTGAAATGTTTGTGGTTGAAAATGTTGTTTTGGACAAAAGTACCAATACTTGATTAACAATCAACAATGCAATAATTTGAGTATACAATTCCGTCAAGTGTTTGGATACAGATGCAGCCAATGAAGTTCTTCATCATGATCAGAAGCACAAAGAAAAACAAAGAAAGAAAAAGTCCGGATGATTTGGCAGAAATATTGATGAGTATCTGAGCGTTTACCTACGACTCGCATTCACAAAGATACCGACAAATCAGCAGCTGCAGTGGACAATTGAAACAATGAGCGCTTCAACAGGTCATTCATGCAATCCTTTAAGCTATTGCTATTGCTTTAAGCTATTTTAGCATGTTTGTCACAGACAATTCACTGGCTAGGTTTTGTCACAGGAAAAAATTGTTGGAGCGCATCAAGAAGCGAACCGCTGTCCACATGTACACTGATTATACCGCTGTCCACATGTACACATGAACACAGTGTCCGCTGTACACGGATTTAATTCCACTGAAGTGCAATTACTTTTAAGAATGCATAATATTAGCTCCAATCATTGATGGTGTGGTTTTATTGCGTACGTTTTAATTAATCCTACACTATACTGAATAGAAAGGTTATATTGTCCTCAATATTTACACATGAATTGTTCCGCACTAAGGGCGGGAAAAATGCTACTGGCAACAAAGCAAACTACTGAATATAACTGTGTAATGTAATTGGTTTAATTACAAGTTGCATATGCATATGGGCTGCAATATCATGTAATGCCAACTATATGCATATGTTGCTTCAGAGGAAGCATTATCCTGAATATTCCAAAATATATTTATAACTCAACATCACCGTCTAGTACCGGCTCCTGAAGACGGCGTTCCCACGTTTAGAGCTCATCTTCCCCCGTCTCTTAATTTCTTACATGCCTGTCGATCTCTTTCTTCATAATTGAAACCTTCGGGCGGTGGAGTTGGCGTCATTTTCAATGCCTCGCTTTCCCTCTCCACCCTCAAGTAATTCAATTTTACATCTCCCGCTTTCGAAATTGTAGTACTATGTCTGTCTCTACCAGCACTTCCCACCCTGGGTATTACAGTGGTATACCGTCATAATAATTCTGGTACCGCCTCACTCTTCCTGTCTGACTTTGACGAATTCATCTCACTACTTTACCAACATTTCTCTGATAACTATATTCTGCTAGGCGACTTCAACATCTGGGTTGATCTCCCTTCGTCTCAAACTCTCATACGTGATTTTATTTCTCTGCTCGACTCTTTGGATCTTCTTATCTTAAACTCAGTTCGTTCAGACCACCCACCACCCAGATCCTCTCTTTTCATAGCCTTATCACTTTCCAACTCACTATCACTCTGACCATAGCCTTATCACATTCCAACTTTCTTCCCCACGTTCTCCCAAATCTTCCTCTTGGTTTATTCTTTCACGCAACTACAATAATTTTTTTCTTCTCACTTCTTCTCTGTTGTAGAACGCTTCCTATATCCTCTTAGTTATGTTTTCCTCAGTCCTCTATCACTCCCAAGCTTCATCTCAGATTGCCTCTAAAATATAAATGATCTTATCTTTCCACTCCGTGAAATCAAAGTTACCTGCGAATCTCCAGCCCCTCCTTGGTGGTCCTCAGATCTGCGCCTCCTGCGCTCCAAATGCCGTCTTACGGAGCGCTCTGGGGGCGCTTACGCTCTCCTTTGTCCTGGTCAACCTTTTGCTCGGCTCGAAATTCCTTTCTCGCCTCTCTTACTTCCGCCAAATCCATTTATTTCACCCCTCACCTATCCTCACTGGGAAAGGGTTCGTACTCTCGGTGGTCCATTCTGGATTCAATAACTGGTAGTGCCTGCCGGAGTCCAATTATGATTTCAGCTGATCAATTTTCCTCTTTTTTCACTGAAAAAATTGATACAATACTCTCAAATATTCCAAAAAGTCATTTTCTTCTATCATTTCCTTCCTCCTCAAATTCAATTTTGGCCTTCGTACCAATTTTTCCCTATAAAACATCTCGTTTACTCCTAAAAATCCGCAACAGAAGAAGCCCCTCGGATCCTATTAATTTTTCCACTCTCTCTGATTCGATCCTCCTCCTTGCTCCTATTCTCACCCATATGGTTAATTCTTGCTTTCTTCATGGTCAATTTCTAGCTTCTAAGCATGATATAATCACACCCATCCTGAAGAAGCCTAATGTTGATCCTGCCATCCCCTCGAACTATCGTCCTATATCTATGCTTACGCTTTCTTCTAAACTTCTTGAACACGCTATCATTGAACAGCTTCGTCCGATTATTACTCCGGTCCTTGATCCTTGTCAATCAGGTTTTATGTCAAATCATTCAACTGAAACTCTTCTTATTCGCCTCACTAATGACTTTTTTCCAACTTTTCCTTCGGCAAATCTGTTCTGCTAATATCATTAGATTTTTCATCTGCCTTTGATCTCGTCAATCATTCCATTCTTTGTGAAGATCTTGCCCCTATTGGCTTTTCTTCCTAAGCTCTTTCTCTTCCTTCTTCCTACCTTCATAAGCGTTCTTTTTCTGTCCGCTGTGATTCCCGGATGTCTGTCAATCTTCCGTTGACTTCCCACAGGGTTCTCTCCTGGGACCACTCCTTTTCAACCTCTACGTCTCGTCCCTTTGTTATGTCCTCAGAGAAAACCCTATTTCCTTTCATGTCTATGCTGACGATGTACAAATTTACCTTGCCCTATTTTTACATAATTCTACTTTGGTATCTAAACTTCTTTCCCATATTTCGTCATGGGCTGCCTCCAGATACTTCCTTCTTAATCACGACAAAACAGTCTACTTAGCTTTTCATCCTCCAAGGATAACCCCTACCACTGTCTCCTTGCCTCTAGCTTCTCAAAATTGCAGCCTTGGCATCACATTTGATCAGACAATACCATTTTCTCAACACATTTCTCAAATCACTCGCTCTTGCCGCTTCATTCTGAGAAAATTATATCCCATACTTACTCTTTTGGACGAATCTTCGGCTGTTATTCTCGTCAATTCTTACATTTTCATTCGCCTAGATTACTGCAACTCCTTGTTTTTTCACCTTCCCCTCAAAAGTATCCGCCATCTACAATTCATTATCCATTATCAACCTTGCCTGTCGCTTCGTTCTTAAACTTCCTCCCAAAACGCCAACTTCAGCTCACCTTCACCGCTTTGGTTGGCTCACTGCTCATTTCCGAATTCGGTACAAAATTTGCTGTTTGGTATACAAAAACCTTCACTGCCCTTCACCCCCGTCCTATCTACGCTCACTACTTCTGGTTCAAGAGAGTTCTTCACGTCGCCATCATACTCCTCTAATCTGTCCCCTGCGTTGAACCAGTCCACTTGGTCTGCGAAATCATTCTTTTTTTCTGCACCCCGCATTTATAATTCACTTCCTCCTCGCCTCCTCCGAATGAAATCCTACTCACCTTGCTCCTCTGAACTCCACAAGATTTCCTATCTTTGGCCTCAGAGTCTTCTTAAGTCTACTTGTTTCCAATGTTATAATGGATTTTTTCTTCCCATTGATATTGATTTAATCCGTCTTTCCTTTTATTTAATAATTTATCTCTTTTTTGCACATTTATTTACATATTCGGGACTCATAATTGCTACATGTTTGTGTTTCTGTTCTGCGCTGCATGTTTATACTTCACCCAGCCTGCGCAGTTGACCCAATTTTCCACTTGCTCCAGTCGTATTTTGCTTGTCGCGCGCTTGTAACTATTTTGTGCGCAATATTAAATACATGTTTGTTGTCGTTGTTGTTGTTGAGTTTTGTATATGAGCTAATTCTACACGGTAAAATTGAGTTTTTAAGCCCGCCCGTCGTGCGGACCATTAAATATAACAAAATTAATACATATTTCAAAGCAAAAAGCCAGTCTAATAGAAAACTCTAAATTGTAAAATCTAAACCAATAGACCTTCTTGTTCTGAATTTGCATATTATTTTTCAATATAATGGATGAAATATTATTCAGTCAACCCGCCTCATACTTAAGCCCGGCCGTCGGCAGGATTAATTTAAACATTAAACACAAAATAAAAACAATGAAATTTGTAAAATATTATATCATGTCTATAATTCCCGGTTAATGCTTCCGCTAATGCATCATATTCATAAAGTTCTTATTTTTGGATTACACCGATATTAAAGTCCTTTTGCAACCTATCTTACGCTACGTAATATTCCTAGTACATTTATCATCAGATTGCAAGATATATTTAAAGGTTCACATCATTATCCAACATAATTTGCTTAAGATCTATTCTACTTTTATCGCTAGAATATTTACTGCTAGTAAAATATCATATACCTCTCTATCATTCAAGCCCACACTTTATAGAGACATTTAAGCCCGTCCGTCGTGCGGAACAGTTCAAATTCCTATTCAATTAATAAAAGAAAAGGAATGCAATTTGAAAAATAAAAGTAAGCCCATAGTAAAGTTTAAGCCAATATATATATATATATATATATATATATATATATATATATATATATATATGTATATATATATATATATATATGATATAAGATGAGGTTGAACTTCTTCAGACACAAGTATGTATTTTTTTACCACAACGTTTCGCCTTACGGCTTTATCAAGCAGTGATATCACATCGTCAACCATTGTAAGGAACCAAATTCACAAAAATATGTTAAAACACGTGATCATACATTAATTGGATATCTGACATAAAATATATATATATACTAGCATTAAAACCCGCCGTTGTGCGGAGCAATTAATAACATGAAATTCATATTCAATTCATAAAAAAATATGGAAAATTAAAAATTAAATAGGGTACACTCATAAAAATATTAATCAATTGAAAATTTCAAGTTCAATTATTTTTATTTCGACAAAATATTTCCCCTCAGTCCGCCTTAGTAATTTTTACATCCGCCTGTCGTGCTGAATAATTCAGAACTCGAACACGATCCGTTCTGGATCTTGAAGTCAAATTCATTGGTTTTGTGTATGAATTAATTCTACAGAGGAAATTGAACGTTCTGTTGTCTCTAGTAGCTGCCCGCGGAGCATTTTTATTAAAAAAAATACCTTTTTTAAAGGAACCATTTTAAAAAAAATGTACTTAAAAATGGAAACACTTATTTTTATACCCGCCCGTGGTGCGGAACAATTCATACAATAAAATTCATATTCAATCCATAAAATATAATTGGTAAAAATTGAAAAGCAAAAAATTTCAGCTATTTCATTTACTGCGACACTCATCCACTACGTGGTTTTTAGAAGCATCTTACAACATATATATATATATATATATATATATATATATATATATATATATATATAACAATAACTACACGACACATTATCACAGGAGCCCCGGTCGCGTGCGCATAAATAGCTAGCTATATATAAATAGCTAGCATATATATAAATAGCTATATGTATAAATAGCTATATATATATATATATATATATATATATATATATATATATATATATATATATATATATATATATATATATAGTTAGCTATACATATAAATAGCTAGCATAGCTATAAAAAGAAATAGAAAAGTCTAAATGAACCAATAGAAAAGTCTAAATGTGAATATTTTTGTTCTTATTTTGACAAATATTATCCCTCAACCCGCCTGATATATATATTTTACGCAAGTTTCTTTGAGTGACATGTTTCAGCTTCTGAATACACATGCTCAGCATGCCGTCTGGCCTCAGTGTAGACGTTCCATGAATCGGCTGAGCGTGATTGAAGCCACTTGTGGTAAGCCTCCTGCTTGGATTCACGTGCGCTGCGACATTCGTTGGTGAACCAGGCTTTGTCATCAGAGCGAAAACGTAGTTTTTAGTAGGCACTCTCCTTGAGATGGCATCGGTAATGTAGTTGCTCAATGCATCGATGGGGCATTCCTTCTGCTGCAGATTTGCAACTTTAATTGCTTTCAATTCATCATTCACCTTCACCCAGTCAACATTGTTCTTCATGTGCACGAGCCTTGAAATCGTGTAAGGAGAAACCTTCTGTCTCAATGTCAACTTCACGGACAGCGACGAGTGATCTGAACTTCCTATTGGAGCTTCCACGTTTACACTCACGATATCTTAGACGTCTGTCATAACCAAGTCCAAACAGTTTCCCGCTTGATGTGTGGGACCGGACACCATTTGGGAGCAGCCAGAAATGTTGCAGAAATCAAATGCTGCTCTACCATGAGCGTCTGTAGGACATGTCGACAAGAGCCACTCACGGTGATGGGCGTTCATGTCTCCCACAAATACAAATGCTGACTTGGTGTCCTTCTCCTGAATTGTTGACATGGCTGACAAGAGACATTCGTAGATAGAGTCGTTACTGTCTGGATTTCGGTAGGCTCCAAAGATGTAAAAATTCATCAAGGCGATGTTGACACGCAGCAGCATAACTTCATGACAAGTGCAGTCGTGCGTTGTAATTCTCGTTGCTGAAAAGCCTTTGCGTACGTACACTGCCATGCCACGCCGCCTGTTTTTTGAGTCGCGTTTGATTAGCAATTGCTTACTGAAACCTGGCATCAAGAGCTCAGATTGGTCCCGATAATCGGACACAAGCGTTTCGGCACAGATAACGATGTCCTTGGAGCGACTGGCTGCTGTCAAATATCTGATGTTCTTATACAAGCCTCTGATGTTGGCGAAAAGTATATTTGAAAATCGTTTTTGTGATCGAACAGGACCGGGATTCATTTCAACATCGCCACACATCATCAGCAGAAACGACAAATCCACGGTGTGAGAAGGCACACACACAATACAAAGCAAACATACAAACAAATACACACACAACAAGAAAAACACTAGAAAACACATGTGAGAACATGTGTGAGATTTATTGAGAGCTCATTGTTAAACACATATCGCAAGGCAAAATGTCCAATGGGCGACAACAAAGACAGAGTATGAGAGCAGCACAGAATTAGTTGGCACCTCAGTACGAGGAGAGCTGGGCGCTGAGGGAAAGCGGGAAAACCGGCCGTTAGCCGTCGGGGCGGGGCTACGATTTTCAGCCCGCCACATCAACACAACAGACATGAAGCAGAAAATAATTCATATATCCATGAACAGCACTTGTATTTATAGACAAAGTTAAATTAAATAGTATACAAACTTAACTGAAAAGTGACGAAAAAGAATGTGATGAGAGAATTCAGCAGGAAGATTGCGAAGCAACTATGGCTGCGAACCCTGATTCTCAATCACATTCAGAAACAAAATATAAAAAAATTTAAATTCATAATTGATCAAAAGATATCCTCACACGGAACGCCTGTATTGCCGATAGAGAATGATATTCTCTGCAAACAGATATACATAAACAAAATAAACAGATATACATTAAGTGAGAACGCATATGATCGTTAAATGTAACGTTAACAAGCACAAGGAAATAGGAAACACAAACGTGTCACACGTCGCTGTCATCCAGAGCCATCAGGAGGCGTTTCATCGATTTGACGGCGACTTCAGCGCGGCCATTTGACACTGCTTGGTACGCAGACGACAGCCGATGACGGACACCCCATCGCTTCAGTAGGTCTGTTGTTTCGCCGGCTGTAAACTCGGGGCCGCCGTCGGTACTCAGCTCCTGGGGAGCGCCAAAGGTGGCGAAGTAGTTCACGAGGGCTCTCTTGAAGCCCCTGGAGCCTGATGCCGAGGCCACGATGTGTGGCCAGCCACTGAATCGGTCGACGGTCACCAGATACCCGACGCCTTTTGTGGTGAAGAAGTCGGCTGCGATTGCCTCGAAGGGGCGGGACGGGACTGTTGGTGTGGCAGGCAGCATGCGTGGTTGGGACGGCGAGGTCCGCCAGCAGTCGCAGCATCTGTGACGAGTGCTTTCAATGTATTTTGTTTGGCCGGGCCCGAAGACCGTGTGCTGGGCTCTGCTGTACATCCTGCTATAACCCTGATGAGCAGCAAAAAGGACGCGGAGGACCTCGTTGCGTAGCGACGGAGGTACCACGATTCATCCGCCGAGCATTGGCACGTCATCCACAGTGTACAGCTCGTTCCGGTGCTGCCAATACGGCTGGAGCTCTTCGGGCACATCGTCTCTCGATGTAGGGAATCCGCACCGTATGTATGATGTCAGCTTCGTCATGGCCCCGTCCGATGCTGTGACGTTCTTGACTCGGTCCCACGTGATTGCGCCGAGTTTGCCCGTGGCGCGCTTGGCTCACGCCACCATGGGTGCGTCGATATCACTTGCGGTTGTGTGCACCCGAAACGCCGAGAGGTCGCTGGGAAGTCTTGTGTCATCCGTGTCCTCTTGGCATGACGCTGGGTTGCGTGAGGTGGCGTCTGCTGCAGGGATGTCCTTTCCCGGAACGTATATGATGCGGTATCTCCACATGAGTGTCCGCTGCTTTAGACGAAATAGCCCAGGATTAGCTATCTCGTCCAGAGCTCTGTCGGACAATATCTTGACCAGTGGGTTGTGGTCGGTGGTGACCACGAGGTCGCGGCACTCTAGAGTGATAAAGCGGCTATCCTCGAGAGCCCACGCCACCGCGAGCGCCTCGCCTTCGATGGGGGCGTACCGGGCTTCCGCTGGTCGCAAAAATCGTGAGCCCGCCAGTGTCACCCGCCATCCGTCTGGGCAGCATCCTGGGACTTTGGAATGACAGTCACAGTGCTTCTGGCGTAGCCAGTACCCACCCCTGTCTGAGACCAGTCGGGGTTGAGGCACGTTCGGCGGTGGGGATCGAATATTTCAACACCTTCGGCTATGGCATCAACGATGACCGCATTGGACCGCTGGACCTTTAGTCGTTTTTACTCAACAACGAATATCATGATCAAAATATATCTTCACACGGAACGCCTGTATTGCCGATAGAGAATGATATTCGCTGCAATCAGATATACATAAACAAACAAACAGATATACATTAAGTGAGAACGCAAATGATCGTTAAATGTAACGTTAACAAACACAAGGAAATAGTAAACACAAACGTACTTAGTATGTCAACACGCGAGGAGACGGTAATTGACAATAGCGGTGCTGGAAGACGCTGTTCTCTATGCGTATTGTGTGTACCGGTGGAATCGAGTACTCGATAGTGCTATATCGAGTACCTGGGTGCTTACGTATTATTCAACAAAAGAAAAGATTAGAACCTGAAACGAAAGAAAGATTAATTGACTTAAACTGTCTTAGAAGTAAATGAATGAGCTCGCAAGAAGAAAATATCCGCCTTTAAAAAGGCAAATATTATCAATGAACAAAACGAGTAATGGAAAATCAAAGTAACGCTAAATCAAATATAATAATAAAACAAAACAACTGAAATATAACTCAAGGAACACTCAGCGTTAGCAGAAAGCAGGATCTGTCGTCGGTGAGCGTCAGCGAAGCGTCAGCGAAGCGTAGACAGCCGGGCGCGAACGAGCGACGGTAAACACGTGCACACTCAGCGAGGGTTAGTCAGAGACTGACTTTACACCGCCGTGACTTCCTTCAGATAAACTTTGGAAAATTACAAAGTATACCGTATTGTATAAAAGCAAGATTTCTAGCACGATGGTATAATTTATTTTTATGTGTAACAAATAGTTACTGAGAAATAGTAGAAAAATGAATTGATTTTAGTCGCCCGGTGTTCAAGTGTAATTTTGTATGTATTTGAGAATTTTGCCAATTTCACACGTTTTTTGTATCATTTGCGGGTATAAACTATAGCTTATCTTGTAGAACACAAAATTATCTACACAGTAGTATATTCCTGTGTAATCGCAAGTGCGCATAATAGCTGTCAAATTGGCAATATGTCCTTTTGACTTTACACCGCCGAAACTTCCTTCAGATACTCTTTGGAAAATTACAAATTATACCGTATTGTAGAAAACAAGATTTCTAGCACGATGGTATAATATATTTTTTTGTTTAACAAATCGTTACTGAGAAATAGTAGAAAAATTAATTAATTTTAGTCGCCCGGTGTTCAAGTGTAATTTTGGATGCATTTGAGAATTTTGCCAATTTTCCAATTTTTTTGTATCATTTGTGGGTATAAATTATAACTTTTCTTGTAGAACACAAAATTATCAACACAATAGTATAATTTTTATAGCTGTACCAATGCCGGTTTATGAAGAATAGATAGCGGAATATTGACCAAAATATTCACGTTTTTGTGTGCTAATTTTGCCTTTTTGACTTTGTCATTTACACTTCACACTGCCGTAAGTTTTTTTAATACACTTTGGAAAATTAAAAATTATACCGTGTTGTATCAAACAAAATTTCCAGCATGATGGTATCCTTTATTTAGTTGTGTGATAATTAGTTTTTGAAAAATACAGAAAAAGTATAGAAAATCGGACGCGTGGAGTTTAAATATAATTTTGAATGTAGATTGAATTTTTTTCAATTTTACTTGTTTTATATTCGTTTTTGGTTATAAATCATATTATGTTGAGTAGAACACAAAAAAATCTACACAGTGGTATAATTTTTATAGTTGTACCATTGCTGCTTTAGGAGGAGTAGTCTTCAGAAAATTGACCAAAATGTTCGCATTTTTCAGGGTTCATTTTGTCTTTTCACCGCTATAACGTTTTTTGGTTTTGTTTTTAAAGTTTAAGATTTAGCATATCGTGTAGACAAGAACATTTCCAACGTGATGGTATATATTGTTAGCGGGTACGCCAAGTTGTGGCCGAGTATTAGCTGATATAAAATGGACCAATGATGGTGAACACACAGACACACACACACACAGAGGATCTCTTTTATATATATAGATATATATTGTGTATAATATATATAATATCGATGTATAATATATGTGAGTTGGCTTATATCGTATTTAATTAATGTACACATGGGACAGTCAGGCTTTAAATCGGTTTTGTATCCCAGCAAATTCTGTTGAGTGTGAAAAGTTCAGAAACTGAAAAAGACCGCAATTTTACAAACAGTCCAATACATGCTTGCATGTTTCGTTAGCGAAAGCGTGTCATGTTAGCGTTTTCGTTAGCGAAATTGTTAGCGAGTAGATTAAGTGGTGGTTCAGTATTAGCTGATAGAAAATGGACCAACGAGGCTGGGACAGACAGACAGACAGACACACACACACACACACACACACACACACACACACACACACACACACACACACACACACACACACACAGAGGATCTCTTTTATATATATAGAAGATATATGATATAAGTTGAAGTTGAACTTCTTCAGACACAAGTATGTATTTTTTTACCACAACGTTTCGCCTTACGGCTTTATCAAGCAGTGATAACACATCGTCAACCATTGTAAGAAACCAAATTCACAAAAATATGTTGAAACACGTGATCATACATTAATTGGATATCTGACATAAATAAATATATATATATATTCTCAAGCAGGCTTTATCAAGCAGTATATATATATATATATATATATATATATATATATATATATATATATATATATATATATATATATATATATACGTTACGAAACGTTACACATCGGCGAATTACTGCACAAGCTCAACAGCGATCATCAAAAACTCGAACGAGCGATCGAAACGACAAAGAAGAAGATTGAAAACTGCAAAGCGGCAATCCAGTTTAATCTCTTTTGTCTGGATGAGAATATATATATATATATATATATATATATATATATATATTTATGTCAGATATCCAATTAATGTATGATCACGTGTTTCAACATATTTTTGTGAATTTGGTTTCTTACAATGGTTGACGATGTGTTATCACTGCTTGATAAAGCCGTAAGGCGAAACGTTGTGGTAAAAAAATACATACTTGTGTCTGAAGAAGTTCAACTTCAACTTATATCATTTATCCACCAGACACGTGAGTACTCCATACATTTTGGATCTAAATATATATATATATATATATATTCTCATTCAGACAAACGAGATTAAATTGGATTGCCGCTTTGCAGTTTTCAACTTCTTCTTTGTCGTCTCTTGATCGCTCGTGCGAGTTTTTGATGATCGCTGTTGAGCTTGTGCAGTAATTCGCCGATGTGTAACGTTTCGGACCAGCCGGTCTCCATCCTCAGATAATGTGGTAAAGTAAATGCCGTTTGTTCGTTGTCGAGTGTGTGTTTATATAGGTCGTCAATTGTATGTGTTATTTTCACGCCTCGTGTATGCGCACGGTGTGCGAAATTCGCACATATGGTCGATGACGCCTATGGCTCACGCTACTGCGCGCCGCCGTTTGTGGCACCTCGCGCATGGGCGCGTCCAGCTCACTGCTTGATGGGGGTCTTTGGGTGGGGAGAACACCTTTTTCCTCCAATTGCACGTTGATTTTTGGGCGCATTGTTGTTATGTAAATTGCTTCCAAAAGTACATAACAACAATGCGCCCTCCATTAATTCCACTCTTTATTAATTCATATTTGTTTTATTTTATGAATTTAATACAAATTTGATATTATGAATTGTTGCCCACGACCTGTGGGCTTATACATATATATATTAACGAAATCATCCGATTGTCTGTGTATATTTGCTTGAATATGAGGTGACATAATTGCGCGGGCTCAATGGTATAGATCAGGGGTTTCAAACGTAAACGAAGCTATGAATCATGTTCATGAAATAAAAATGTCCCGGGGGCAGCAGCTATAGACAATAAAACGTTCAATTTCACCGTGTAGAATGAATTCATAGTTCATTCTAGTCTATATATATAAAACAGATCTTCTGTCTGTCTATCTGTGTGTCTGTCCCACCCTCCTTGGGCCATTTTTCTGCCAACTACTTCTCGGCAACCACTTGGGGTACCCGCTAACAATTTACACCACCATGTTCAAAAAGTTTTTGTTTAGACGATGTAAATTGTCTAACTTAACCTAGTCTAACCTGTTTTTATTATTGACGGAGTTTTTTTCCTTCAACACTCCTCAAATTTAAGCCCGTCCTTCGTGCGGAGTTATTCAGAAGTGTAACACTATCAAAACAATGAAGCTTTCTGTCATCTCTATAATTCCAGGACAATGCTTCCTCTGAAGCAACATATGCATATAGTTGGCATTATATGATATTGCAGCCCATATGCATATGCAACTTGTAATTAAACCAATTACATTACACAGTTATATTCAGTAGTTTACTTTGTTGCCAGTAGCATTTTTCCCGCCCTTAGTGCGGAACAATTCATGTGTAAATATTGAGGACAATATAACCTTTCTATTCAGTATAGTGTAGGATTAATTAAAACGTACGCAATAAAACCACACCATCAATGATTGGAGCTAATATTATGCATTCTTAAAGTAATTGCACTTCAGTGGAATTTAATCCGTGTACAGTGGACACTGTGTTCATGTGTACATGTGGACAGCGATATAATCAGTGTACATGTGGACAGCGGTTCGCTTCTTGATGCGCTCCAACAATTTCTTCCTGTGACAAAACCTAGCCAGTGAATTGTCTGTGACAAACATGCATGTGAAACATCCACACTTCTTGATGGTGTACACATCTTTGCAGATCAGCGCTGCGGAACAATGCTGGAAGACATTCCTCATGAGAGGTTTATGATGCCAAATATAATTGACGTGATGTTATGTGATATCAACCATAAATGTACATTTGGATCGTGTGTGCTCAATTGAAATTGCCTTTAGTCTGTGCATAACCTATACTCTTTTCATGATTAATTGCATAATTCATCAATATTCAATATTCAGTCATCAATATTCAACTTGTGCATGTATCTCATCAAGTGTCCAGCAAGGCCATTCAACGCTGCTCAGTATCTGTTTTGCAGGCAGTTTCATCAATGTACTGATGTCGCTGCTGAGAGATTGCTAGACTCGCTATTGTACGGCTGTAGCC